>WBNM01025499.1:7599-25600 GCA_013399055.1 Ramphastos sulfuratus
AGTGGGAGGTGTCCCTGCCTATGGCAGGGGGTTGGAACTAGATGATCCTTGAGGTCCCTTCCAACCTTACCATTCTATGATTCTATTATTCTATGAAATACTAACTATCCTAACTTCTTAACTATAGGACATTACCTAATGTCACTAAATAAGGATCCTAACATTTTAGATATTTGTATAATTGCAAAGTGATTTTGAGTTGGAAGGGACCTCTAAAAGTCATCTGGTCCAACACCCCTGCAGTGAATAGGGACGTTCTCCATGAGATCAGGTTGCTCACAGCCTTGTCAAGCCTGACCTTAAATATGTCCAATGATGGAGCCTCAACCACCTCCCTGCGCAACCTGTTCCAGTGTTCCACTACTATCATGTTAAAGAACTTGCTCCTAAGATCCATTCCGAATCTATTCTTCTCTGGTTTCATACCATTGCCTCTTGTCCTAGCATTTTGGAAATAGCCCCTCTGCAGCCTTCTTGCAGGCCTCCTTCAGGAACTGGAGGCCATTCTTTATCACAGAAAATTGACACTGAACTTTTTGCTACAGGAGAGAGTAGCAAAGGAACTATGTGAAATTCTCAGTAATTATCAAGAACCTGTAAATAGAAACAAAATGCCTAGGCCATAGATAAGTAATTAAATTGTCTAGAATGCCAATCTTAAAAATTTTGTAACCACTCTCATGGCAAACTGGCATCTTTTCAAGTTCCTTAGTGCTTTCTTAATAAGAAACACTTCTGTTTGCAAAGTATCCTGAGTAAAGGCTAACAAACAGATTGCAAAATGTGTGAAAAGAAACTGATCCTATTAATTGATACATACTAAACATTCCCAGGGATAGATAACACTGCTCTTTACATACTGCAGTATATATACAGATTTAACATAGGTAATCTGTGAGACTTAGTAGACTGAGGAAGAGAAGAGCCATTCTTAGGAACATAAAACTCCCAAGACTCTTCTTTCTGTTTGTAACCCTCTGTGCTGACAGTGAAAAGTGGAACAATCCCAACAGGGATGAAAATGCTGATACCTTGCCATGTTGGACAGTCTGAAAGTAAAAAAAAATCACCCTTGTATCAGAAAGTCCCTACATTGCAGCAATCTCTCTAGAAATATTTATTGTTGCACACAATACTCATGATGTAGTTGAGGAGCTTCCCTGATTTAGTTTGCAGTCTGTTTCCAAAGCTTTATAAATAGGAAAAAACATTTTCTGATAGAATGATTGATAAGATGGTATAGGTTTGTCAATGAGAATCCAGTACTCTTGGATTTTTTCAGTACAAACAACAAATATAAAAGCTACATTCAAATTCACCCTCCCAAGCCTCTTCTTCCAAGAGAAGGTCCAACACAAACCAGACTTTTACTGAAATATTTATTGTCTATCCTGGTTTAGTTTAAAATAAAAATGCAAGTCTGCACTGTTCACTCCCAAGGGAACGATTTTTGTGATGATGGAATTTTCTTATGTCTCTACAATCAAATCCAGTAACTCACATGTTTCATTTCATGGTTCCCAAAAGTGACAATGCAATAAAGGGCTGAGTCAATATCATTGTCAATTAAAATCAAGTTAAGCAATTCAAGACATAGTTGCTAACAAAAATTAAAGCAAAGCACCATGTAAAACCCAGTAGTATCTCTAATGATCAAATAATTAATTCCTCGTCATTGAGCTCACTGACAGCTTTCTTACTAGCCTCAAACACTGCAGAATGAGATGCACTCCTTTTAATTTTTTTTTTAATGCATATATTAAGAAATTTTATAGAATCACAGGATCATAGAATGGCAAGGTTGGAAGGGACCTCAAAGATCATCTAGTTCCAAGCCCCTGCCATAGGCAGGGACNGTGGAAGCATTGTTTCACATAATTTATATATAGAATCATAGAATCATAGAATGGTAAGGTTGGAAGGGACCTCAAGGATCATCTAGTTCCAACCCCCTGCCATAGGCAGGGACACCTCCCACTAGCACAGCTCACTCAAGGCCTCCTCCAACCTGGCCTCACATATGCATATGTTTGGTGCAAACATTTGGAAAAAATGGCAGATTTTCAAGGAAAACACCAATAAAGTTCCATTAGCGCCTTATAGTCAGGTGCAAAACAAGATCAGAGATCATCATGTATATGTTCAAAGGAGGAAGGAGATGCTCAGTCAAGGAAAAATTTATAGGAGAAAGGCTTCTTTTAAAATACATATTCTCCATGGAATTTCTTCTTATAAGATGAAGACATCACCCAAAAGAAATTGCAATTGTAAAGAAAGCTAAGTTGTGTAACCCTAATGGAGTAAAAAAGAGGTGTAAGGAATTACCTGTCAGCTCTCATAAATCTATTCAGTTCCACTCAGCTCAACTGAACCATGTCAATGTAAGTTAGTCAAGGAAATTAGTTTCTGGTTATACAAAAATGTAATGAAGACATAATGCAGGTCAATATATTTGGGTGTCTAAATCTCTTTGATACTCTTCAAAAATCCATCTACTGCCTTTCTATGATGTCTTAGTATAGTGGCTATTATCTATGCTGTATGGCTAATTGATTAACATAACATCAATTGTTCTAAAATAGATCAGTATCATTCTTGCATTTTATTCACACTACTTCACTGCTTCTGTTGAATTACTCATTCTTCACTTTAGCTCCTGTGATAGAATCATAGAATGATAGAATGGTAGAGTTGGAAGGGACCTCAAGGATTATCTAGTTCCAACCCCCTGCCATAGGCAGGGACACCTCCCACTAGTACAGGGCACTCAAGGCCTCCTCCAACCTGGCCTTGAACACCTCCAGGCAGGGAGCAGCCACAACCTCCCTGGGCAACCTGTTCTAGCATCTCACCACTCTCACTGCAAACAACTTCCTCCTAACATCCAGTCTAAATCTTCCCTCTGCCAGTTCAAACCCATTGCCCCTTGTCCTGTCATTGCAAGACCTTGTCAATAGTCCCTCCCCAGCCTTCCTGTAGGCCCCCTTCAGATATTGGAAGGCTACTCCAAGGTCTCCCAGAAGCCTTCTCTTCTCCAGGCTGCAGAACCCCAACTCTCTCAGCCTGTCCTCATAGCAGAGCTGCTGCAGCCCTCTGAGCATCTTTGTGGCCTCCTCTGGACCCACTCCAACAGTTCCATGTCCTTTCTGTGCTGGGGGCTCCAGAACTGCACACAGTACTGGTACTGCAGGTGGGGTCTGAGGAGAGCAGAGTAAATGGGCAGAATCCCCTCCCTTGCTCTGCTGCCCACACTGCTCTTGCTGCAGCCCAGGACTTGGTTGGCTGTCTGGGCTGCACTCACACTGCAAATAGATGTTAACTATTAGTGTATATTGTAACCAAATCACTTCATATCTGATGACACACACATTGTTAGGGCAGGGAAGATGGATGATGACCTCAAATCCTTTCTGTTTTTCCCTAAGATGGACTTCTATAACAAATCTTATTCCACATGAATTGTAACATTTAGAGTTATAATGAAGGATGAGATTCATCTCACCAAGCTTTGGGTTTCAATTTGACAGGAGTTAGAATGGCCAAGAGTTTGTTCCACTCTGCTGTCTACAACAAATCAAAATACAAGTCATCATCAGGATAAAACCAAACTGAATACACTATTATTGTGATGGTTTGGAAAGTGCCTCTCTGAATGTAGTTTCATTTACATCTGTTTTAAAAGTCTTGAGTGGGTCAGGAGAATTGAAATAGACATTTTCTAAGTAAACAGTTTAGGCCACTTCCATGTAAAAATTCTGATTCATTGATAGCAAATATCTCTAAAGCTGAGTCATTTTCAATAGTGCCTTTCTAAGGAGGAAGAAGCATCTGATCAGAAGTATATAGCCTGTTGTGTCCATAAGAGGAGATGGTCAAATGTCATTCTGTAGCTATGTCAGCAGAGCTCCATCTCTATAAACCAAAGTAAAAAGATCTCAAATGGGTTTTATATTGTATTGTAAAAGAAGTGGGGGGGGGGGAGAGAGAATCTACTGTGTTCTTCTGAATGTGTTCATTTTGCATTTCCACCAAAGCCCAGCTCTAATTTGTGCCATCTTTCATATTACTGCTGACAGTAACCTAATGACCTTTTTTGTGTTACAGCTAAGTACACAATTTTCATTTTCCCATAACTGGAAAGCCTTCATCTTCAAACTCACTAACTATAATGTTTTGTTATAGTCTTTTAGTCTTACTATTTTACCATACCATCATAAAATTTTAGTCTTACCCATGCTAGATGAAGATGTTAGGAGGCAGTTCTTACAGTGAGGGTGGTGAGACACTGGCACAGGTTGCCCAGGGAGGTTGTAGCTGCTCCCTCCCTGGAGGTGTTCAAGGCCAGGTTGGACGAGGCCTTGAATAACCTGTGCTAGTGGAAGGTGTCCCTGCCTATGGCAGGGGGGTGGAACTAGATGATCCTTGAGGTCTCCTTCCAACCTTACCATTCTATGATTCTATGATTCTATGATAAATTCAGAGATGTCTTATAACAACAACAACAATATACAGGAGGCTTAGAGAGGACTCCAGACTTTGAGTCATAAAAAGAGTTTCTTTGGCAGCAAATTTTGGCATAAAAAAAAATCATTGTGCTCTTCCTTCTTAAACTTAGCTGAAACTTCTGCCACTCTCTGCTGTCAGTCAGAAGTAGAGTTTAAAGCTTCACCTGAATGTTTTCCCTCAGTGAATTTGTGTCACAGGTCTTACTGTATTTGTGCTATAACTCTTTAGCCTAAATGAACAGCCCATTATTCTGTTCTATTCTATCCTATCCTATTCTATTCTACTCTAATAATTTCATAGTTTCTAATAATGCTTACTTATGAGATCAATTGTTCTATTCTATTCTACTCTAATAATTTCATAGTTTCTAATAATGCTTACTTATGAGATCAATTGTTCTATTCTATTCTACTCTAATAATTTCATAGTTTCTAATAATGCTTACTTATGAGATCAATTGTTCTATTCTATTCTACTCTAATAATTTCATAGTTTCTAATAATGCTTACTTATGAGATCAATTGTTCTATTCTATTCTACTCTAATAATTTCATAGTTTCTAATAATGCATACTTATGAGATCAATTCTCCCCATGTCAGGGAAGTTGAATAGATGACTTCTGATGTCCCTCCCAATGTAAGCCATTCCATGATTCTATGATTCCATGAATTTTCTGGTGTTATTGATATGTTCCAGCTGTTCCAGTGAACAGATGTCTTTAAGAACAGACATTGAGCAAGACAGAAATAAGTGATTTTAAATGTGGCAGGGTCATTGTAGAAGATACTGGAGATGTTATAGAAGAAAATATTGTGTACTGTCTATAAAGACTGGGAAAAGGATCAGTCAATGCAGAGGCTACACCATGGAAGGAAGAATATGTAAGGATGACATAAGACTAACAGAAAAAAACCAAAAAAAACCCCACAAATAAACAAAACCCAAAAACCCCAACCAAACAAAAAGAAAGAAAGACATAGCAATGGAATCAGTCTCACAAGGCAGCCATCCACGATTCTCTTTTGATAAAGCACTTCATTTTCCATTGATGCACATGTAGTAAATAAAGTCACATATCTGGATTTTAGTAGAGTATTTGAGATGAGATCACCAGGGAAATATCTTGGTCTGGAGACAATTAATAGAAGAAATGGAACTTGGCTAAAAAGTAGCTTAAATAGGAGATGACTATCTAAATGGGAAGCCTTGGATCATAGGCACAGTGCAGGGGAATTTCTTGAGGGTCAAGCTTGGACTAGCTTCATGCAATGTTTTCATTATGACTTTGGCACAGAAACCTAGAAGAGGTCTAATAAAACATGACAACACAAAGTTGGAAGTTGTCGTCACTGTAGTGAAAGATGGAGATGCCATAGAGACAGGGTTGGATGGCCTTTTGTTAGATGCAGACAAGGAAGAAAATTAAATACTATGAGAAATGAGAAAATTCATTTAGGCAGTACTAAAAATTTATGCTGAAAGAGATGGAGACTAAGGACTTGAAAGCAGCAAAGACTACATACTAGAGACTCACAGTACAACTGTGAGCTGCTAGGATTGTAGAACTGTGTGAAGACCTGTGCACTGGGTAGTGGTAAGACCTCATCACACAGTCTGCACATCCAAATTGTAGAAAAATTGATTTAAGTGGGAAGAAAATGTAAATCAATACGATAGTAAGAAGGAAATTGGAAAATATCCAAGTACTGGTTATGATTCGTTTCTTGTTATGAAAGGTGAGCTATTCATAACAGACATGTGACAGAGCTGGCTTTTGTATTTTAACCTGCCTGCCTTTGCAGAACCATGGCCAGGTGAGAGCAAGTCCAGCAACACAGCAACCTTAAGAAGCACAGATCACTAATGTAATTTTAAAGGCACCACATTGTACTGAAGAGTAAGCAGGGAAGGCTGAAAAAATGTTAATCTCCGAATAGTTTTCACAGGGGGATTTTCTATTGCGGTGGTTTGAGGGGTTCCAGGTTATCCCAGATTTCTCAAAAAAACTACAGAGGCCAAGAGCCATCCCAGGGGATGAAGTGGACAGCCCTGGATATTGTAATTGTGTTATCCAATCCCAGAAATCCTGCAAGCACTTCAAAAGTAACCAGCAAGGTCAATTCGTTCTCCTTTCTCCTTGCCTCTCCAACTCTCCAGAAAGATCCTTATCTGGGTGACTAAGTAACTATGTAGGAGTACCCTGTAGGTAGTGGCCTTCAAGGCTGGAGACCACAGTGAATCCAGACTATTTGAGGTCTAAATTGGCAGACAGTGGGGGATGGGAGAAAATGAGCATGGGGGTTTTGGTGGTTTTAGTTTGCTTGGTAGGGAAGGTTTTGGGGGAATTCTTGTGTATCCTGTATCTGTATTAGGTGTTAAGGATTCATCTGTGCTGTATCTGTTCCTACACATTTTTAAATACAACCTTTCTGTATTCTTCTCCAATTCAGCGAGAGCCTTATTATTTTACTGCCCTTTTCCCTTAGAAATAAAGTAGAATAATCTCAGTCTCTGGCTCCCTTAAACAAAAACCTGCAGCATTTGGAGCCCCCAGCACAGGAAGGACATGGAACTGTTGGAGCGGGTCCAGAGGAGGGACACGAAGATGATCAGCTCTGCTGTGAGGACAGGCTGAGAGAGTTGAGGCTCTTCAGCCTGGAGAAGAGAAGGCTTCCAGGAGACCTTAGAGTAGCCTTCCAGTATCTGAAGGGGGCCTACAGAAAGGCTAGGGAGGGACTATTTATAAGATCTTGCAATGACAGGACAAGGGGCAATGGGTTTGAAGTGGCANATCTGTAAAAGCTGCTTTGCAGCCTCCTGCTCTCTGTGTGTTTGACAGATCCAGTGAGATCTGACTCCACAAAACAAAGTGAATTTATGTGGTGACAATTCTCTGCAGTCCTGCTTGAAATCCTATCCTGCCTTTGGAAATTCAGCTGCCTCTGTGCTCCTGTAAGAACTGCTTCTAGTTCATTCCCAAGTCAGATGAACAAATGCAAGCATCTCACACATGACTGTGGACAGAAAAGGTTGAGGTTCACCTTTCCCAAGTTAGTTGCAAAGATCATAAAAATTGTCCATTCAAAATAATTTGATTTTCTATAAAATAAGAAATGAAGAAGCGCTGATTCTTTAATACATTAAACTCCAGGAATGTACAACAGCCTTGTATTAATAACAGTGATAATGCTGATGATAACAACAATAAAACTAGAACTACTACTATTGCTACGACTACTACTAATAATAATTCCATCAAGGCTGCAATATAAAACTTAAGTGTCTGGCAGAAGCCAGTGAATCAGGGTTTTAGTAGGCAGCTGTTTCTTATATCCATCTTTTTACCAAAGGATACAACATCCAGGGTAAGCCTGATTATTAGGTTAAACTATTATAAGGAACTAATCTGTCTACTGAAGTATAGAGTCATAGAATGGTAAGNTATACTTCTGATCATCCTGGAGCAGGATATTTGTTAGTGGCTTCTATATTTCTTATTTTGGTTTGTGTTTTTTTGACTGTTGTTTTGTTTGTTTGTTTGGTCCTGGTACTCGTCATTATATTTTTTTTTCCAAAGTGGTTTTCCAGTGCTAGGCAATGCTTTTCAGTAAAAATCTTATTACCATAGTTCTTTAAAAATAAATAATTTTTAAATAATCAAAACAACACCAAAAAACCCAAACAAAAAACCTCCAACCAAACCAAAACCAACCTACACTTCAAGGTTACCAAAGTATGACACGGAATCTGAAAAGTAGTTCTAACAAAAATTGATTTATCTTTTTGAGGTATAAGCAAATATGTTTCTAATTCTAGTATTAAATTATAGTCAATATTTCAAAAGCTGAATTAAATGTAAAGAAAAAAGCTCAGGTTTTGAAAAAGGTTCAAGAGCCAAATCAAACCTTCCTGGGTGCCCCACAGCGAAGATTTTTGATCTGGATATTTTTCCTATTTAATCTAACATTTGCATCCCCAACATTCATCTTTCTTCATTTCTACATTTGACTGCACACAGGGTTAGTTTGGCTGGAGGGACTTGGAGTCTCTTCAGCTGTGAGAAGTAAGAATCAGTAAATACCTAGGAGTATTTCACTGGGAGGATTACAGTCATGCCAGTGTTTCCCAGAACAGCTGCTGCAAGAAGGTTGCTTAATACCTGCTGCCTGTAAAAAGAATTAGGCACTAAATGAGGGCTTGCCACGGGACCTGTGTCCACATTTACTGAGCATGCCTGGAGAAGCAAGAGCAAAAGCATTTTTCTGTCTTAAAGGCAATATATGCCCCTTAGCTGGAGTAAGCCATGGTTGGGAATGTACTTATTTAAGGGTTTAGAAGAGTCAAGGAGAAGAAAACCTGCTCACACCACCGGTGTTTCTGTAAACTGAGTGTGAACTTTTAGATTAAGTAGCTCTGTTCATAAGCCTTAGTTATCTGGCATAGAACAGCTCCACTGCTAATGCCAAAAAAACCCCCATGTGGTTTAGAAAAAGCAGTTACTCCTCACACACCTTAAATAAACTAAATAAATATATAAATTTGTTGTAAATACTCATATTTCCTAAAATTTGTTTTTAAAGGCCCAATTGCTGAATAGTAAGGCTTGAGGGTCTTCTTTCATTGAACTGTTTGGAAGGAATAAAAGAAAAACAAGTTTTCTATGTAGAAAGCAAATACCAAGCATGGTTGTTTCAAAAATAAAAAGCTAAGTAGCTTGGTATTAATAAAATCCTTTTGTGTCAACCTAGAAATCACAGCAGGTCAGTTTAAAAAGTCAGGCTACTTTTCTGACAGAAATAAAAGGTAGATTAAATTCCTGCTACAATCTCAATGCCTTCTTGGAAAAGAAATAAAAATTCAATTTTAAACTCCAAGCATAATTATAAGGAGCTCTATTTTTTTTTTTTTTTTTTTTTTTTTTTTTTTAAAGANTTTTTTTTTTTTTTGTGAGATGAATGCAAAAAAAAAAGTGAATTCCACCTGGCTAGGTAAGGAAGAAGTGTGTGGTCTAGTGATGGCCTAGGTTCAACTCCTATGAAGACTTGTCCAAAGTAACCTAACCTCTGTGTTCTGTTGCTTCACAGTAAAGTCTAACACCAGTTCCCTGCAAAATGTGGAGAAGTTAAATACATGATAGAGAAGACATCACATAATTACTGTAAATTCCCTGTTCATACAACCTAATGAAGGAAGTGCAATCTATTTCATAGATAATGAGCTTTCCAAGCATCATTCCTGCAGAAATGTGCTGCAATACCTCACTTTTCTTTCTCCCATAGCAAAAGAGAGAACAAATCATGCTGTTAGCTTACCTTGACACAGCAGCAGTTTCATGTTTCTGCTGTCTCACTCACCCAAAACTCCCTGAGCAACTGTGAGAACGCAGTAAGACAGCCTGCACAGTGCAGAAGCACTCATGTCTGATGAAAAGTTCTCAAGGGATGATTTCTTGGTCCTTCATTACTAAACTCTTAGAGTCCTCTTTTGAGCAAGCCTTTTGTGGAGCAGCTTTCAGATTTTCTAGTAATACGCTGGGGTCGTTTGGGAAGGGCAACTCTCAACCCGTCTCTGAATTCCAACCATCAAAAGCCAACCAGACACATCAGTTATTCATTTGGTGAATGAAAGAGATTTAGGGATATTTTCAAAAGATTCAACTGTGGTTACCAAAAATTGAAGCCATTCTCAGCACCTTATCATTCTGTGAAGTCCGTCAAAAGACTGCACGGAAAAGTCTTGCACTTGCCAAAAGGATTTTTTTTTTTTTTCCCATGCAGTATTGCTGATTTTATAGCATGATGTGACATACACAGTAGATTTTTAATGTTAAGAGGGTGACTCCTTAACTGTCTTTATGGTGCCAAGTCTCATCATTTTATGTCAAGTTTGAGAATAGAATCATAGAATCATGGAATCGTAGAATCATAGAATCGTAGAATCATAGAATTGTAGAACCACAGAATCATAGAATCATAGAATCATGGAATCATAGAATGGTAAGGTTGGAAGGGACCTCAAAGATCATCTAGTTCCAACCCCCTGCCATAGGCAGGGACACCTCCCACTAGTACAGCTCACTCAAGGCCTCCTCCAACCTGGCCGTGAACACCTCCCTGGGCAACCTGTTCCAGTGTCTCACCACCCTCACTGCAAACAACTTCCTCCTAACATCCAGTTTCAATCTCCCCTCTGCCAGTTTAAACCCATTGCCCCTTGTCCTGTCATTAGAAGACCTTGTCAATAGTCCCTCCCTAGCCTTCTTGGAGGCCCCTTTCAGATACTGGAATAGTTGAAGGGTTTCTGAAAATTCAGATCAAAGCTTAGCATTGCTATGAGATCAGTTTCCATGAAAAGCTTTTAAAACATCAGCTTCCATCCTGTGGTAGAGAAAAAGTTGGAAATGCAAACCATGGCGACCTAATAGAAATGAAAGAGAAGGTATCTACTTAGAAAACATTTTGTATTTTGAGTCTGTCACTAGTCACTGATTTTTCCATTATTTGGGAATGGTAAGAATGAATTTTGTCTATAGAATTTCTGTTAATATTATTCATTTCATGTTGCTTTGTAGCTCCTGGGGGATATCTTCTCATCCTTGGAACTTGTTCCTGTTTGATTAGAAAATGTCTTCGTTTCTAAGCCCTGTCTGTGCAAAGAAGACTTGAAATGAAGATTGCAGAACTAGAGCTTTCCAGAGCAACACTGACATTATGGCACCTGCCAAAGGAAATTTAAATCTTTAAAATAAAAACTATTGGAAAGGTAGGGATATTTTGACAAATTCATCAAGAAGCTGGCAGGGCAATTAATTTTCATTCTGCATATGGTTGCCCTCTGACATTTCTTCTTTGTCTATTAGCAGGGTCTTTCAAATCACAGAATCATAAAATGTCAGGGGTTGGAAGGGACCTCTAGAGATCATTGAGTCCAGCCCCCCTGACAGAGCAGGATCACCTAGGTCAGGCTGCACAGCAATGCATCCAGTCAGATTTTGAAAGTCCCCAGAGAAGGAGACTCCACAACCTCTCTGAGCAACCTGTTCCAGTGCTCTGTCACCCTCACCATAGAGAAGTGTCTCCTCATGTTGAAGCAGAACCTCCTGTGTTCCAGCTTGTATCCATTGTTCCTTGTGTTATCACTGGACACCATCAAAAAGACACTGACACCTTGATCTTGACACCTACCCCTCAGATATTTATGGATGCTGATAAGATCCCCTTTCAGTCTGCTCAAGACTAACCAGCCACAGTTCTCTCAGACTTTCTTCATAAGAGAGATGTTCTATTCCCCAGATCATCCTCACAGCTCTCTGTTGGACTCTTTTCACTATATCCCTGTCTCTCTTGAATTGGGGAGCCCAAACCTGGACACAGTATTTCAGGTGTGGTCACACTGAGAAATTGGTTGTTTAATCTTAGCTGCTACTTGAAAGTTATGTTGCAGATTAATATCAGCCAGACAAAATAACTTGTGATTTCAGAGCACAAAAACTAGGCCATGGTTTATAATCAACCTGAAATCTGCTGCCATGGATCTCCATTAACATAGAAAATGAGATATCAAAACTTTCCTAGGAATGGAGTAGTCATCATCTGGTAGTTGAATGTGAACACAAATGATATAAATCCTGCTAACATCATCTTCATTAAGAGTTAACAACGAAGCTTATGCTTATTACATCTCAAGGGTGAACAGAACTAAACAGAGAAACCTAAGCCAAAGGCCAGTCCTGGAATGAGCATCCTCTAACACACGTGGTTTCCAGATGGAACATTATCTCCTCTCTCTTCATTTAGCAATTTTGGCTGAACTGTGTGCTAAATCAGTCCTTATTCCTCATGCTTCATGATTTTTTTTTTTTTTCTTTCAAAATACAGTTCATAATTTAATTTGTGGATAGTCAGGAAAAATTTCTATGACTAATGGACTTTGTAGACACACAAAATTTCCACATTTTCTAAAATGAAGAATCACATTTCTTTAGTATGCTATCTGAACTAGGTAATATGATCCAGAAACATTTTCGTTATGAAAACTCAGTTATGAAAATAAAACATAATGTCTACATCTGTGTATGACAAACATAGACAGATGCAAAATGATATCTGTCTGATATATTGCTATAAACAATATCATATCTTGTTAAATTATAAAGCTTACTGTCTTAGGCTATGCTCTCACTGCATTGAAGAGATTCATTTGTGACATGTAAAGTGTCCTGTTGAGTTTCTTGGGTTTGCACAATGATGGCACTTGGGAGCAAGCAGCTGATCCAGGCTTGTTCATTTAACTTTCTAGACATTTTAATTGTTATATAACACCCATAGCAAAAGTTGTGCATGAGTTGTCTTGCCGTATGAACTACAGAGCAGTCAGTCTCACCTCTGTGCCTGGCAAGATCGTGGAGCAGATCCTCCTGAAAGCTCTGCTAAGGTAAATGGAAAACAAAGCAGAGGTGATTGGTGGTAACCAGCAATGGCTGCACCAAGGGCAAATCCTGCCTGACTAATTCAGTGGCTTTTTATGATGAAGTCACAGCGACAGTGGACAAGGGGAGGGCAATTGATGTCATCTACCTGGACCTGAGTAAGGCATTTGACTCTGTCCCACATGACATCCTGGTCACCAAGCTGGAAAAACATGGACTGGATGGGTGGAGCACTGCTGGGTAAGGAATTGGCTGGATGGTGGCACACAGAGAGTGGTGATCAAGGGCACAATGTCCACCTGGAGACCAGTGACAAGGGGTGTCCCTCAGGGGTCAGTGCTGGCACCAGTGCTGTTTAACATCTTTGTCAGTGACATGGACAGAGGAATCNGCAGAGGGGAGATTGAAACTGGATGTTAGGAGGAAGTTGTTTGCAGTGAGGGTGGTGAGACACTGGCACAGGTTGCCCAGGGAGGTTGTGGAGCACAGAACCACCCAATATGATCTTTGATCACATTAGGTGATTCTGTGCTCCACCACCTCCCTGGAGGTGTTGAAGGCCAGGTTGGAGGAGGCTTTGAGTGCCCTGTACCAGTGGGAGGTGTCCCTGCCTATGGCAGGGGGTTGGAACTAGATGATCTTTGAGGTCTCTTCTAACCTTACCATTCTATGGTTCTATGAAGGTTCAAAGCTGGAGTGTATTCTGGACTTTAAATACTGGTTTACTTTACCATGCTGAAAAGTCTGCACTGAGCAGTAAGTGAAGAGATGGAACTTAAATCCGTAGTGCTGCAACAATTTAGTAAGGACACCGTAACAGAGGGAAGAAAAGATAACAAAAGTTAAATATTGCTCTATATTCTTGGATTGAAAACATTTGTTTTAAAGTTTCTAAAAGCAAGGATTTTCAGTCTTAGTGGGTCCTTTTTCAGCTGCAAATATTAATATACTTTTAAAGCTATTTTCTAACATGAAATGTCTTCTTAATCAGCATGACAAGAAGCAAAAACTCAGGCTCAGCAAGAACTTAATCCAGCTGGATGGAATGAGGTACAAATACAATTAGTATATTTTTACCAGGAAATAAATTACATTTTACATGGTCTAATTTTTCAGAAATTATTCAAATAGAACATCTTGAACTCTATCTAGTCTAGGAGAAAGCATTTATTTTCTAGCTGTGAGTTCTCTGGGCAATGCAATTTGCATTTTGTAGGCTCATCTGTTAAAACTAACCAGAGATTTTTGGTGCAACCTCTTAGATATTTGTGTTGGCAACAGATTCTCCAGGTCAGTGCTCAGCACTCCTCAGACTACGACTCCACAAAAGTCTACTCAAAGCCTACTTCTTTTGAGATCCTGATTTTATGATTAGCAGCTCTCTGCCCATCTCAGATGTGGAGCTCTCTGAAGACATCAAGGATGTTGCTGTTCATTCTTTCATACTGCTTTGGTAAGAACCTAAGAATGGGTCTGATTTCCATCTTTAAGAAAATGACAAAAGCTGCCAAGGATCAGCTGCTCATGAAAGCAGACTACTGCCTACCCTGTCTCTGCAGTTTCTAGAGTGATGGTTTCTTGGGTTTCTTTTGTTTTGGGTTGGATTGGGGTTTTTTTGTTGTTGTTTTAGTGTTGCTTTGGGGTATTTTTTCCTGTCTGGGTTTTTTTTTCCTCTTGCTACTGCAACAGAAAAAATACTTCCTCGAGGAGCAAGGTTTAAGTAGGTCTTGAGAAGAAAGTTACTGGGGAAAAAAAAGAACAAGGAAAGCACTGAATACCTTTCACTTTCAAAGGGCTGTGTGAGACCTTATCTTTGTAAAGCTGTTGTGGTAGGCCTGCGCAACCTGTGCCAGTGTCTCACCACCCTCACTGCAAAGAACTTCCTCCTAACATCCAGTTGCAATCTCCTCTCTGCCAGTNACAAAGGAGTATCAGAAACAGTTTAGCTACAGGAATTTATATTGGCCCAGAGCTCAGGCACCTTCCTTTTCTCTGTTTTTTTCAGGAAGCACCCAGTCATGTGGCCATACAACTATGAGTCAAGGGCTTAAAGTACTGATATTCATTCTTCTCCTCTTTGGGCATTTTGAGGGAAGTAAGACTCCAAAGGCAGCAGTACTTTTCAGATGCTATTGCTCAGACATAGAATATGAAAACATGTTATGTAATTCCCATGCTTTTCAGTTTATCAGGAAGATGATGTGTTGTTATACAGAGCACTATACCTTCAAGCCTCAGTGTAATATTCATAAACTACAGATTACTACCCTACATGAGAAAAACTGCATGTCCACACATTGTATTGCATTCCATTTTGTTTGCCATTTAAGACAGGATTCCAAAGTCATCTATAACCCTCCATTCACAGGGCTTATTCAAGGTTGCATTGATGGATGAAACTCATATTCACTCTGTGTATGGGAAAAAGCACTTTATGTAATCCTCATAAATCCTGTTATGATGTGAATGCTGTTTCAGCTGAAACATTCCAGGGGAAAATGAAATATCAGGTTCCAACTGCATGTGTTAATTAGATAATGTTGCTTTTTGTATCATTGTTATCTCAAGGGACTTGGGTAAGAATAGACAAATGTGTAGTTGATTGGGATATTAACTGATTGCCTCTTGAGACCTAACTTAAAGTCCTACCAAAAGTCACATGCACTTAGTTGTCCCTCTTAATTGCCCATTAGACAAACCCATGACTTCATGTGGTAAAGCTGCTTCTTGTCTTTCATTGAGAGGTTGAGGACTGTACTGACAGAGATGCTGTAGTTCAGGCCTGAGATGTGCTGGAAGGTTTGAAAGCAGGAATCCAGCAGAGCTTCTTCTCAAAGTATGCCCTGGTTAAGTAAATGCATCTCCATGGGGTAGTGAGGAGAAAAACTGGAAGAGTACCAGGAGCTATTTACACAACTGGAACCATTCCATCCTCAGTCAAGTGAAGCAAATAGCTGTAAAAACATTTTCTATTTTAGCCATCCAAGAACAACACAACAAAGTAGACATCATGAGAAGTCAGTTGCCATAATCACACCAGTGTCTAACTGTGGGAGAACACCCACATACAGTGAACTTTATTTCAGAAAATCCTAAGTCTATTTCTTTTTAGTGTAAGTTGTGCTATCACTGAGTTCTAGAAGCAAGCTAGAAGCTTCAGGGTAAATCTGGAGCCACTGGGTAGCTCCACTTCTGAGATGAGACAGGAAAGAAGCAATTACAACATCCACCATAGAGGAGGGATATCTTGTTTTCCCACACTAGGGTCCAGAGACACTGGTTCCTCTTGACTAGCTTTTCAAATCTGTCTGTCTAACCTAACACAGACTACCCAGTGTTCCATTCTGAGAGAGTTTTTAGAGAAATCCTTATAGAGGTCGATAACTCTTGTAGTTAGTTTTAGTACCAGCATCAAAAACTTGTGCAAAAAGTCTTTGGAGATACTCTGACTCAAATCTTTACTCGTGGTTGTTCAGTTTCAAATATGGATTGGTTTTGGGTTTGTTTTTTTTTTCCCTCTGCATGACTGATTGTATAAGCCAAGGGCAATCAAGCAGAATTTGACCAAACTATCTGGACAGGAAAGTCTTACTTTCACACATTTTTTAAGATGGACTAAATGAAAGTGGTCATTTTCTTTGTAGATGCTCCTACATATGCTTTCTATTTTAGAAACAAATTCATACATTCATAGAATGGTATGGGCTGGAAAGGACCTTAAATGTCATCTAGTTCCAAACACCCCACCATGGGCAGAAACACATTCTACTAGACCAGGTTGCTGTAAGGCCTCATCCAACTCAGCCTTGAACACCTCCAGAGAAGAGCCATCCATGACCTCCCTGTTCTGCTGTCTCACCACCTGCACTGTACAGAATTTCTTTCTATTATCCAGTCTAAATCTGCCCTCCTCAATCTTCAATCCATTCCCTCTCATCCTATCATTACAAGACCTTCTAAAAAGTCCCTTCTGGCTTTCTTACAGGCCCCTTTTGGGTGCTGGAAGGCTGCTATAAGGTCTCCCCCAAAGCCTTCTTTAGATTTTTTTTCATTTGAATGAGGCAAGAACATAAATTCCTTTAATAACACAGCCATTCAGTGCCAAATGTAGTAAAACCTCATGACAACAGAAGAAATTATTATTCATAGATCATAGTTTAGCTCTACTGCCTTCTTTCCTCCTAAGTAAGATTACTTTTATCTCTACAGTGCCTCTAGTCTACCCTTCCATTCTTCATAAAAAAAAAGGATTGGAAAATAGTTTTTTAAACCACAGCCAATTCCTTTCCTTGAGTTTTTTTTTTTTTCTTTTTTGGACTTGCATCTTTCTAAAGAACACAACCCTTTGCTAACTGCCAAAGCAGAGGTTTCATCTCAGAGTCCAGTGATCTAACCTGGAACATACTCTCCTAAAGAACATGCTCCACAACAATTTTATGACCCAGCCAAGACAGATCAAGACTGTTACATTTTTGGAAAACATGATCTGCAGCTATATTACTTTGTGATGTGGTCTCCAAAACAAGCAATTCAAGTATTTAATCTAGGAACACCTAGTTATTGTAAGTCATTGTTCTAGTTCAGCTGGGGCTAACCTTCCCTCTAAGAGAGTTCTACATGTCTATTCAGTTTTGGCTTTAGGAAACATTGCACTTAGGGACTCATATTTCTTCAAAGTATATCACAGAAGGCACAGTGCAGAACACAGCCTTACTGTGATATCACCAGGCAGTAAAAATCATAGCCTCTACTGAACATATGCTTTAGCACTCTTTTTCAAATGTCTCTTTCCTTGCATTCCCAGAAAAATCTTCATGTGCCTCTCATCAGGAGTTATTGCTTCGGTTCAGGAAGTCCACAAAGCTCAAATCAGAAGATGAAGAGAACTTACATAACGAAGACATGAAAAAGTATTGATGTGAGGACACAGTGATAGACCCTGAACTGTGCAGAGCATTTAAGGAAATTGAGAAGCTTGGATTAAGTTAGATTAAATCTAAGAAAAACATTCACAGTGAAGTCTGGGCAATCAAGTTTTGGGTTGTCTTTTTTTTTTTTTTTTTTTT
>WBNM01025499.1:28879-50377 GCA_013399055.1 Ramphastos sulfuratus
GAGGGACTATTGACAAGGTCTTGCAATGAGAGGACAAGGGGCAATGAGTTTGAACTGTCAGAGGGGAGATTGAAACTGGATGTTAGGATGAAGTTATTTGCAGGTGAGACACTGGCACAGGTTGCCCAGGGAGGCTGTGACTGCTCCCTCCCTGGAGGTGTTCAAGGCCAGATTGGATAAGGCCTTGAATGAGCTGTACTAGTGGGAGGTGTCCCTGCCTATGGCAGGGGGTTGGAACTAGATGACCTTTGAGGTCCCTTCCAACCTTACTGTTCTATGATTCTATGATTCTAATGTGCTGTCTAATACTATGACTTCGAGATTAAGAAGTGCTAAATTAGACCCCCTTGCGTTATTAACATAATGCACACATTACACTCTTGTGCCACAGTAATTCCCACGAGTTTGCCTTTAAATTGCACCAGCTACTGTAGCAAAACAAAGTAGAAGATTTTCACATACTACACTTCTCATGGATGTAGCAGGGATGATGTTGCATTACACAGAGACAGCTACAGTCTCAGTCTGAGCAAATTTTCTGGTTAATACCATGACAACTGCTATCTCTGTCAGAGAAGACTGAATAGCTCTTTAATGTCTTTTCATGTTATTTATTTTATTTCATTTGACAGTTTCTGGGAAGACTGTGACAAGCCCTATCCCATTGTTATACTGTCATTAATTCAGAGATCTAAGTCAGCTCTGGGGAAGTTTTAAGAGCTTTACTGATTCTGCATGCCCAACTGTGTGAACAGAGTTTAAGAACTTGGATTTCATGTGAAAAAAAAAGAAAAAGAAAAAAAAAAAAACAAACAAAAAAGAGGTTGTCACCCATAACTTTGTGGTAGCTGACTTTGGGAAAAAGAGAACATCAACTTTGGAAGCTTTAAGTCATTTAAGAAAACCACAATAAATCTACTGAGTAAAATTATCTATTGCTGATATGCTGATTCATTCTTGGCACGCTCTTAAAATGCCCACAGACTGAGTAACTACAATGATTACGCACAGAAGCTTTGTGGAATCTGCAAGGTATGTCTACATTTTTAATAGCCTAGAATATCCAGACCATATATTTAAGACATAATGAAATCATGCTGAACTTTCCCTGCTTAATTACAAAAGTCTCAAGATAGAAAAAAATAAAACCCAACAAGTGAAAACCAACCAACAAAACCAACAACAGTGAAAAACATTCAATTTGTTATTCTTTTGTTCTTGGGGGAAAAAATATGTCTAGTGTAAGCCATATTGTATTGTCTTAAGGCCCAGCTTTGAGGAGTGGAAGTTCAGAGTATTTGGTGCCTACTGTGATTGTGCTCTTTTGTAATCTCACCCAAGCTGACTCATTTGTAGCAGCAGTAGACAGTGTCTGTAGAAAGATCTTGCGTTGATGATAAAGTTGACTTCTTCACCAGAGTGACTTAAAAAGAAAAAGAAAGGAAGATTACTCCAGGTTCATGTTAAAACAACCAAACCAAATCAAACCAACCCAACCAACCAATGACAAACAAAGAAACAAAAAAACCCCAATCAGCCAACCAAATAAAACCAGGAAAAACCTTAGGAGTCTTTTTTTTGCGTGCGTGTCACAAATCTGTAATTTGCTTCTCGTGTAGAATATTTATGGTTTAGAATACTTATAAATATTTAGAAATTTTAGTCTCCTTGCAGAAAATTAGTAATACTAATATCAGGGGGAAAAAAAAAAAAGAGGAAAAGAAAGAAGTAGAAGTTTGTTGTTCATTTTCACATAGAAAAGGCCTGACTCTTCCTTCCCCTTAATGCCTTTTGTCATTTGAGTTACTACTCTGCAGAGACCACTGATCTAAATTCAAGTGCTGTATGTGACTTACTATTCTGTACACTCTTTTATTCTTTTCATGGGTTATTTTTTTTCCCAAAAATATGTTAAGTGCAACTTTCTTGTTCATATTTTCAATAGCTTATGAGTATGCTTATAAATTTTCTCACATTCTGAAGGAACTGTCAATCTCTTCCATAAGACTAATTTACCAGTAGTTATCTTTGCAAAATTACCTTTCTGGCACTGTTCTAAGGTGTTCCCAAACCAGGGCACAAAAATCAACATAACAGAGAGTATGGAACATTTTATGGGGTGTGTGTCAATGAGCGTGTGGGAAAGGTCAGGCTTCCATAAGACAGAATGTAGTGGAGGGGTAATTAATTACTGCAAGATATTTTAAAACTAGCAATACAGTTTATTAAATATTCAGAACTCGCATCACACAGTATCACACAGTATCACAGTATAGCAAGGTTGGAAGAGACCTCAAAGATCATCAAGTCCAACCCATTACCACAGACCTCAAGACTAGACCATGGCACCAAGTGCCACATCCAAACGTGCCTTGAACACCTCCAGGGACGGTGACTCCACCACCTCCCTGGGCAGCCCATTCCAGTGGGGAATGACTCTCTNGCACAGGTATAATAGCAGACACACCTTGTAGTGGCAAAGCGCATCCTGTGCTCCCTGCTCATCTCCTTTTATCCATACAGCTCAAGACTTAATGGGCTTTTGGACACAGGATAGCAAATGGCAGTTAGCCAAGACTGACCATATTAGGTGAAGCCATAGGCTTGCTTTACCCTTTTTAGGGCAGCACACAGCCTTGCACAAGACAACTGTGTGTATCTTGTTTACCTCAGGATTTGGGCAGGCCACAGACCCCAGACTCAGTGGCTCCAGATTCTTTGTCCTCTTTCCTGCAGTTGCTCTCCCCAAAACAGAAAGAGGGAGAGCAGAACATGCCTGGGCAAGCCAGGACACGTACAAGCCTGTTTTGGCTTGCTTAGGCCTACCACGACGCAGATCAACCACCAGAAATGTGCTCTGCTCCATTCTTGTCCCACCTCAGCACTCTTTGTGTTTCAATACAAGAAGTAAATTAACTTTCTGAATGTCCACTCTCTCAGCTGAAAATGCAAAAGCCACCAGTACAAGTAGTAGATAATAATAATAATATGGTCAAGGGTAGTTTCCATATAATTTTTCATATTAATGTGTAATTCTGCCTAAAACCCAAAACCTAAAAGTCCTATTCTATTACATTTTCTCAGTATTTGTACTAGCCTTCGTTATTTCTTTCAACTTGACCATCACATTCTTGAAAATCTTTCTTTAAATGTTGTCAAGGTTATGTCTGTATAGACATTGCTCCAGATGATGCACTGCCTCCCAGATTTTCCTTCCTGTGGGCTGATGCTCCACTGTGTTCCTCTGTTGCCACTTTGCTTGTACTTCAGCTGCAGACTCTCTGATCGCGTCTGTGTCATGAACAATGGATAAAGGCTGTTCTGTGCTCCTGACCTCCTTCACATGGCATGGCCTGCTTCACACACTTCATCTAGCTTCTCTTAAAAGGAAGGATGAAAATACCCAAACTTACCATGGGAAAAAGATACAGACATGTGCTGTCTCCTGAATTGTGTCCAGGTATTGTCTAGACAATGGTAAATGGCACAGGGGAAAACAACTGTCAGGGAGCATGGCAACTGCTCAATAATAAAGGTATTGCTCTGCTCATGTTCCAGCTTGCTCTCTGGTCATGGCTTTTTAGACTATTCACTAGTATAGATGTAATCTCTGGGGCTGAGACCAGCTTTTATTTTTGTTGGTGAAACAATGTTATCCCAACAGGTTCTTTATAACTGATGAAAGCTCTTTGGAATGATGGCAATAGTATCCTATTACTATAGTATGCTTCTGATATTTATGAGAAAACTGACTTGTGAAACTAGAGTAAGATAAAATGGAATTTGTAGTGATTTTTTCCCCCTCTGCATTTTAATTATATTTTTCTTTCAGTAACCTGAAACAAAGAGGCTTGGAGTCTTCTGAGTGAAACTACTAAAAATGTCCATAGTAACTTCTACTGGACAACAGAATCATTTTTCTTTCTGAGTACCATCGAAAGTGTGGCTGTCCACACAGCCTCTGTCAAGAAATAATATGGATGAACTAAGAGAAAGAAAAGCAAATCAGGAAACTGCCTGCAGAGATAAGAGGAAGGGGGATTTAAAAGGATAGTGTTTCCATAAATCAAGGCAACCGGTGACAGCTTTAAAGTAAGGGTCAAAAACATTGCGAGAAGTGTCACTTGGATAAGAAGTTAATCCAAGTTTTCATCTCTCTGCCTTTAGTGCTTGTTCAAGTGGAAGTTAAAGATCCCATGGCATTATTTCAGGATCATAAGAGATTGATATCCTGCCCAAATTCTCTCTTTCAGGATCATCACAGACCTCTGCACCAGCATCCATGCACACAGATTTATGTGATTGCTATAAACAAAGGAACAAATTTGTCTGCATACCACTGCTACAGTTTATTCAACTTGTTTGCTGCAGTTTATTCAAGTATGGCAGCAAAGAATGTTACATCAGAAGAAGAATGTTTGGTAGTGTACAATGTAAAACCCAATAGGATAAGGCATGCAGTGAGAAAAGAATTTAAAAGTATAATAGAAGTGTTATCACAGAGGATTTCAAACAACCATGACAAATGAGCTACCAGAGAATCTGAATATTCACTGACTCAATAGGTTTGGCACAAATTTCTCAAAAATTCCCTGAGTTGCACTGTATATGGAATTATGCTGCCACAGTCTACATTTTCTGTCCCCGAAAGAAAATGGCATTTGTACCATTCTCTTGGGACCCTGAAACTGAAGAGCTGAAATTCCAACATTACAATTTAAGGACTCAAATTTTCCATTGCCCGACATCAAGTAACCTTTACTCACAGAGACCCCCTTTCACGTGGAATTATTTCCTTCCAAATAAATAGAATTAGCAGGTTTTGAAATAGAAATTATATGGGATAATTGGCTGCAAGAGGAAGGAGATGGTGCTTGTGTTTCAAGAAGCAGAAGTGCTACTCCACAATATATGATCAGTGGCATAGGTAGAAACTCTGATGTAAAACTGATATGTACAAAAGAAACCTCTGAATTTGCTCTAAGTCAGGTGAGTTGCTAATCTCTCATGTGAGTTATTTTTGAAAGCTGATAAAATTACTTTATTTAAAATAAATATTACTTTACTTAAAATAAATATTACTTTACTTAAAATAAATATTACTTTATTTAAAATAAATATTACTTTACTTAAAATAAANGCAGAGATATACACAACAGACAGGAATAGTTACAGAAAAACACAAGTTAAAGGTAATAGAGAAACACAATTCCCCTCCCAGAAAATTAGAGTTCCCAGGAGGGGCTCCCAACCACCCTTCCACCTTCTTCCCACCTCTACACCTTACCCCAGGGTCTGCCTTACATGCAAGGTGAGTTTGGAGGATTGGCCATGGGGGGTTAGAAGCAGAGTGGTTAGTTAGGTTAGCAGAGAGGCCAGCAGCTCCCAGAGAGACAGACGAGACTCTCTGTGTCTGAGTGTCTTATCTATGTTTGTGTTCTTATTCTTATACATCTCAGCAAGCCTATGAGTGAAGTAGACATCACCATTGTTTGCTTTTCACAGCCTATAATATAGTTTTCTTTCATTAAAATATTCCAATTAGCCTCAAACCAGCACAAATTTGAAGGCACTTAACGGCTGGAAATATTGAAAATTCTGAGCATGATTTTCATCTTACAATAATCTTAAACCAGTAGAACTAACTCCATGGGATCTAGGTGCTGGACAGGTCTCAAGAAAGGCATCCCAAAATGATGATGAAATGAAAAGCTGAGTTCCTGTATAAATGCCTACTCAAATGCTAAGGAGATTTTGCTCTAACTGTACTGCAGATGATCTGCACTCTAACATAGAAACTGTTGTGATTAAAATCTAAATACAATAAATACAGTAATTTTTTTGAAGACTCTTTTGGCTTCCATTAAATTACTTTTGACATATCCCAATGGATTGAAAGCAATTATTTTTAAAGGGAATAATATTGCAGGTGGAAGGAACAATTGAAGTGCCTGCTATAGGGGAACACAAAAGCTCAAGAGGTTATGATTGGGTGGAAAAAAATTGTATATGCCAGTTCTCAGGATCCCTGGGGTGGCAACAAGAAGATCTACATCTGTGTAAGATGATTTCAGTTTTAAACTGAAACACATGTGTTAGTGAATTTGAAGTAAACTGACATTTCCTTTTTAATAGGACTGGAAATCATGAGCAGCAGGAATGGTATGACCCTGCAGAGCACTAGTGCATAATCTATCAAGATAACATCAAGTAAGAACCAACAGCATAAAAACAGTGGGGTTTCTTCCTGGGAAACAAGTAAATAAAGGGGAGGAAAAAAGCTTCCTGATTGATGCTTCAGTGACTCCCCAGATTATGGTAACTGTCTTTGCTTTGATACTGAAAAGGTGTTGAGGTAGCAGGAAGACTTTGAAAAGTATTTGAAAAGTGTTTAGCTGCTGGCATGACAAATAAATTCAGGCTTAATACTTCAGCTAACTAATCTATGATTTCTTACAATGACGAAGCTGTCACATTTAATTCAGCAAAGTAGCAGAAAACAGCAAAAAAGGTCATCACCAATGTACTGTATGTTTAGAGTTATTTGAAAGAACAATTAAGTATGGAATTATACTTTTAAAACATTCAAGTAGATCACTAATAGCACTTCAGAATTGCAGTGGAAGGTGATTTCTTATTAACGTGGCATGCAGATTATAACAGTTTGTTGTTATATTACTGTTGTAAATTATTTCTAAAACACTCATGGGTGGCACAGCTGGAGATTGTAGGTGTCACAGCTGTCTGGGGATTTAAGTTCTTATGCTTGCAATGCTTGCTAGAGTGGCTATTTACACCTTGCTGATGAATACATCACTTAGGTTAAACAAATCCCCTCTTAAGTATTATTCTGCGTTAGCCAAGAGCACAGAGAAGGAAGAGGGGTAAAATGCCAGTGAGAAACAAGAAAGAAAATGTCACCTGCCCTTCCTAAAGAAATGTTACTTTCTGCAGAAATACTCTGTTAAGAAGTGACTCTTTAGGTAAATGACATTTATTATTAGAAAATGTAACTGAATGTCAATGAGCTGGAAAAGATTTCCTAATATGCATTATGAGTGAATAAGTGAAAGTAAATATTTTTTTTTTTAATTGAAAAAATATTTGGCATAGAGCCAAAAAAAATCTTGGTGGTCTGAGATTCTTTTAAGCAGTCAACAAAGAAATCAATCATTCACAGTTATCTGCAGACCTCAGAGTACTTTAAGGAAGAATCGCAGTTCCCATACTGCAGGTAGGGCAACAATCACAGAATCAAAGAATGGTAAAGGTGGAGGGGACCTCAAAGATCATCTAGTTCCAACCCCCTGCCATAGGCAGGGACACCTCCCACTAGTACAGGTCACTCAAAGCCTCCTCCAACCTGCCCTTGAACACCTCCAGGGAGGGAGCAGCCACAACCTCCCTGGGCAACCTGTGCCAGTGTCTCNAGACCAGAATCAGTGTAGGAGTAGAGCTTGACATGTTCTGTCTTCCCAGGAGAGAGAAGGCCAAGGTGGATTAATGAAGCTACTTCCTACTAGTACAGCAAGCTGTCTGTCGTCTGTGACAGGGAGCTGTTTGTGAAGTTACCCAACCATGGTTATACTGCTTGCAGTTCAGGGATTTCCTCATTATGCACTGCAGGTCACAGCACAGACTTCAGGTTTCACATTTGAAACTTTGGCTTCAAATCAGAGTTTGATGCTCTGCCAGTCTTCCTACACCACTACTTCATGGTGTTTTGTGCAAACTTGGGTTCTTGGTTATAAAGGCAGTTACATTTTCAGCTTTACATCTGAATTTCTGCCTCCAAACCTCTGTGTGTTCCTGCCTCACATGGATGTGCTCGTATCAGTCCTGTGCTCCTGTGCCCAGGGGTTAACCCTGCTGGGGGTGAGTCTGAACCTGACTCCAGGTCCTCCTGAGTTCTCTCTGGTTGGGAGGGGAGTGTTGTGTCTGTCTGAACCTGACCCCAGGTGTAGTGGTTAGCCCACTCCTAGTTCCTGTCTAGCCCCCTACAAAGACACAGGAACTTCCTCTTTGTTTCTTTCTTAGCCTGCCTGCCTGCCAGCAGCACCCTTGTTCCTGCTGTTCCTGTATTACCATGTGCCCACCCCACCACATGGTGGACAACCCCTTTATGAATCTACCTCCCTCCATTGCCATCAATCTGGTTGTATCTTTGTATCTTGTTGGTTGTATTTCTGTATCTCGTTTCCCTTCCCTATACCTCTTTGTAACTCCCTTGCCTTAAATACCTTTTATTTATTGTTAAAGTTTCTCTTTTATCTTCCAAAATCAAAGTAAGGCTATTCTTTGGGTGTTTCTCCCCCTTTCCTCTCTACAGCTAATTCCTTTCTTTCCAAAGAGGGGGAGAAGGGAAGGCATTCTATTATTGTATTGGTTCTGTTAGCTGTTTTGGGTCTCTGGGAAGATTAAACTAGAACCAGTACAAGGACTCAAGCAGGTGTGTCCATCATGGGGCTACTTGCATTTCTGGAAGCTGTTCAGGCTTTATGATGAGAGAAAGTCACAATTTAACTCTCTCTACATCACGTGGATGAGAATGGACATCAGGTAGCTCTCATCTAAAGTGGCCAGTGCTAAGGAGAAGACAATCAATTCATCAGGCCTACATCACTTCCATGTTCTCTGGGAAAATGGGGACCAGAGTCTAATTCTTATCCTGCCTCAGGAGCAGCTATGCACTGCTATTTGCTCAGACTCACACTAGTTTTGCAGCTAAGCTAATTTCAGAATTTTTTCTTTTTTTTTCAATAACATATTTTGCAAGATTCTAGTCTATTGCTCCCATTCCTATTTTCCAGGGTAGTTTAAGTATGCTGGTTGCATTACTGAAATCAGACTTTGATGAGCTGGTATTTCTGTCCCTAGGGTGATTTCCTGGGTTGCTCTTCTAGTTTCTGTGCTGCTGCACTGTGGGGCCTGAATAGTGCCAGAACAAATGCAAGAAGATGTGCCAGGTCTTGGTACATGCTGATGAATCCCAAAGTGACAACGTTTGGCAGAAACAGAAACATTGTTAATACAGCAAGCCACTAAAATCTGTGTTTAATCAGAAGAGCACCATGTCCCCACACTTGAAGGAGAGTTTTAAAATGAAAAAGGAAACCAAAAGACAAATTAAAGTGTCACACGGGGTAGGAATAAAGTATGTGCTCCAGGGTTTAACTCCTTAGAGTAGAATTTCTCTTCTTAAACCACTTCTGTTTTATAAGTGGGAAAAGACCATGATCAGATGTATGTGTTCTTATTAGAACGTGAGTCAAATGACAGCATTTCAGTTATGAATCCCCAGACACTCACTAGACCAGGCTTGTGTTGGAAGAATTATTTTTAAATGGAGGTAGAAAAAAGCCTTTAAATTTTTTCTTCTTCTGCTTACCAGCAAAAAAAATTTATTTCCTCCAGACCATTATCTAGTATTTTGGATGGGTTAATGGAGTCACTAATAGCTCTGATGAGGACAACTTCTTCTTTTGTTGTGAGCAGAGAATTTCCTCATCCACTCTAACACACTGCCATAGACTTGTGTGTATTTGTCTATAGGTTTAATTTGTAACTTCAACCAGACCACGTGTAAGGTCCTGCACCTGGGTAGGCACAATCCCAAGCACAAATCCAGGCTGGGTGGGGAATGGCTGAGAGCAGCCCTGAGGAAAAGGACCTGGGGGTCTGGGGTGATGAAAAGCTCAACATGAGCCTGCAGTGTGAGTGCAGCCCAGACAGCAACCGAGTGCTGGGCTGCAGCAAGAGNAATAACATAGGAATGCAAAACAGGCATTAAGATATGACAGACAAGTAAGTCAGTTGTTGATTTTAGGGTATGCAGAACATGTGGCAACTGGAGATGTGATTGTGCCGCTCTAAACTGAAATATGAACCCTACTTTTCCATCTCAGATCTTCAGTGTTATGAACACAGCCTCTGAGAATACAGTAAGGATCTTGGTTAGACATTTACTCACATGCTCCTCCAGGATTAATCAGTGTTGCTCACTGAAGCCTGGTGGATTTATGACAACTGAGGGTGAAGATTTCTTTTTAGTCATTGGTGGTACAATGATTGTTTTCCACTGAAATGCAGTGAGATGTTTTCCAGATAGAGTTGAAAAGAACAAATAAAGTGCTCTATGTGTAATCCTGGTAAAAGTATATTGAACTAAGTCCTAACTTTCAGTCCTGCAATTAAGGAGACAAATAAAGCACTTTTTGAAGGAGAATTTAAAAGTGATCAACAATAAAATAATTAGGATAAGATACGAGAAGCAATTGTTCTTTTCTCAAAGAGATTCCCAAAACTTTTTAAGTCTTGTTCTGTAATTTTTTTTAGGAAGACAACTACTTGGGCAACTGGTTGCTTCCCACTCTACATTAATGTTCCAACTGAGTCCTGGGCTGCATCAAGAGCAGTGTGGCCAGCAGGAAGAGGGAGGGGATTCTGCCCCTNATGATTCTATGAGTCTATGATTCACTATTTTTTATTTCCATTACCTTGACAATGCTCCTGAAGTTTAACAAGGACACATCTACGTTTCAGCTGACCCAGAAATGTGAGCTACCATTAATGGTCCTGAACTGCTCTTACTCCACTAATCATCTTTATTTTCCAGTGATGTCTTCACTTTACTAAGAGAACATGTATGATGAATGACCACACAGAGTTTTCCTCCTAGAAGGAAACTTCAGAGTGCCTTCAATGTTTCCTTCTGGTTTGCAACTACTACACCTCTAAGCCACAAAACATTGCCTTAAATTAGAGTAACGCCTCAGCCCAGGCATGCCTAAGCATAATTAGTTTGTTCAGACTTTCACAGGTTATTATTGCAGCTAAAAATTTCTTCCAGGTTACAACAAGCTTATTAAAAAAAAAAAAAAAAAATTCCCTAACACCTTAGTAAGGTTAAATTCAAATTGGACATGATTCAATCTTTCTCCTTAGACTCCTTAACCGAGCTTCCACCTTCACCATGACATTCCAACAGAGAGTTTTTCCATACTTAGGTTTCCTTTGCTCTGACTGTGTTGTGTGATTGTTGGTTTTTAATTGGGTTTTGGGTGGTTTGGTTTTGATTTTTTTTTCTTTTTTTAATTTTCAAGTTTTAAACATCAGGAAGTACGTCTGGATATATGAAGCACAAGGCAGACAGAAAGAGTCAGACAGTAAGATTAAATCACATCAGAGATTCCCAGAAAGCCCAATGCCAGTCAGAAAACAAATGTGTTGTATCCATACTGCTTAAAGATGTCCTTTTAGCTCCTAAATGCAACAGAGGAGCAAGAATAAAATTCTACCTTTTTCTGAATATTTTGTGGCCTTGCTGAATGAAAACTAAAATTTTTAGGGAATAGAGTAAAAAAAAAAAAAAAAAAAAAGAGGATTTTGACCCATAAAAGCACCCAATACAGCTGTAAAAAATCAGACAGTAAGGGATAAATCTTACTTTTTTACAAGAACAAGGTTCTGGGTTCATTGAGTTGACCTTGTATAAACACACCCCTCAGTCTCGATGTGAACAGTTGTCTCCCAAACACGCACTTTGCTTTCCAAGAGCTGCATTGTGTACTGCTATATATTAGCATTTTTCTTAAATAGGATAAATGTCCAGGAATAGAAAAGGTTTCATGCAAATGAAACGAAGAACACATGTTACATTAGTGCAGACTTTTTCTTGGCCTGTTTTGTTGCCAAAGGGATCTCTCCACACCTGCTATTACTTCCATCAAACTAAGACCAGCCTCCCATCAGGTGGCCTGGACAGAATTCCATTTAGAACTGCTGTATAACCAAGTCATCAGGCAACAAAATGCAACACTTTTGCATTGAGCACACTCAGGAATGTTTTTGACTTTGAAAAACAAAGCCAAGAACAAGGGTCAGCTGGCCTCTGGGGTATTAATGTGGAATGCTACTAGCTACAGTTGTCCATTGCTGACTTAATATCAATAGACTAGTCACATTCAGCTCTGTCTTCCTGCATCTGTCTATTTGAATGTGGTTAGAAGGAAAGATGATTGCCTCTCTGCAGAGCTATTAAAAGGTCAGTAGAGATGAAAAATAATGACTGTGTATCTAAATTTATCTACATTTAGGACAGTAGGTGTCTAAGGTCTCACAATAATATGGTTGACACTTGGAAGGCCAGTACTTCATAGAGTAAATATGGTATATCTGAATCTGTATATTTGAATATGGTTAGAAGGAAAGATGATTGTCTCTCTGCAGAGTTATTTAGAACTATTAGAAGGTCAATACAGATTAAAAAATAATGACCGTGCATCTAAATTTATCTATATTTAGGACAGTAGGTGTCTAAGGTCTCACAATAATACAGCTGACACTTGGAAGGTCAGCACCTCATAGAGTAAATATCTCTAGCATAACTTCTTTAGCTGAACACAGGCTTCTAGTGTCATTCAAGACATGCTGGCACATCAGAGGATAAAGAAAAACAGGGAGATGCATGCTCATACAGAGTGATAGGTGGAGCTCACGTGAGAATCTGTGAAATATTTCAAATGCCATCAGATTCCTATGTTTAGGCAACCTGCCATTTGACCAGATGTGATCTCTAGCTTTTACTGGATTAAATTAATTTGTCTGAATGTAGGTGTCTGGTATCAGTTGAAATGTCCTAGTGAGTCTGGAATATACAGCAAAATATTCACAGTAAAGTCAGGCAGTTCTCAAGCAGTAAATGGAGGCCAGGCAGCTGCTTTAAGATATCTCAAGTGCCACTAAACATCTAACATGGCTAAATCATTTCCTAGGTCTCCATCAACTGCCATGAGGGATTGAACAATGTCTTTCACTCACCTGGAGATAATTACATTGTAAACATCTAATTTTAGGTACACAAATGCAGTCTTGATTCTTACAAATGATACTTCTAACTAACTGCTTTGTTGAAAACATTTTTTTTCTTTAATCTCACCTTCTAAACTGAAAGTAAAAAATAATGTATTTTTACTTAAAATTGTATAGTATAACACTATTGTAGTTTCAGTCATGAAAGTTATCACAATAAAAAGGAAAGTTTTGTGATTTCCATTCAGAAAATCAATCCAATAGTACTCTGCTCTCATCAGACCCCATCTGGAGTCCTGTGTGCAGTTCTGGAGCCCCCAGCACAGGAAGGACATGGAAGTGTTGGAGTGGATCCAGAGGAGGCCATGAAGATGCTCAGAGGGCTGCAGCAGCTCTCCTGTGAGGACAGACTGAGAGAGTTGGGGCTCTGCAGCCTGGAGAAGAGAAGGCTTCCAGGAGACCTTAGAGTAGCCTTCCAGTATCTGAAGGGGGCCTACAGGAAGGCTGGGGAGGGACTATTGACAAGGTCTTGTAATGACAGGACAAGGGGCAATGGGTTTAAAGTGGCAGAGGGGAGATTGAAACTGGATGTTAGGAGGAAGTTGTTTGCAGTGAGGGTGGTGAGACACTGGCACAGGTTGCCCAGGGAGGTTGTGGCTGCTCCCTCCCTGGAGGGGTTCAAGGCCAGGTTGGAGGAGGCCTTGAGTGAGCTGTACTAGTGGGAGGTGTCCCTGCCTATGTCAGGGGGTTGGAACTGGATGATCCTTGAGGTCCCTTCCAACCTTACCATTCTATGATTCTATATTGAGACAATTATTGAACATTCTATTTAAAAACAAATGATCATGAAATGTGGCAGATCATAGCTGATAGATTTCCCATGAGAAAAATGCAAACATAGTCCTGATCACAGACTGTCTAACAAGACAGTGAACCTCATACACACATCTATGCATTAAGCCTTACAATAAAAGAAGATCTGGAAAGAAATTAAAGAGAAATTTGATGCTTGTCTCTAGCTTGAGGAAGAAGGTTGATTTGACATAGTTTTCCTGAATGGGTCATCACTAGTTCAAAGCCAGATCTAAATGTGTGAACCTTTGCTCAGGATTTAGTGCTTGTCTCTAGCATGAGGAAGAAGGCTAATTTAACATAGTTTCCCTGAATGGGTCATCACTAGTTCAAAGCCAGATCTAAATGTGTGAACCTTTGCTCAGGATTTAGTAGCCTCAATAGCTGCAATTCAGAATGGTCTGCAATCATTTTGTCTAGTTACAAGAGAGAATGTGACTTAAATTTAAATTATTCTAATATTAGCAATAAACCTATTGTACAGCCAGATGTTTGCCATGAATAATCTTTTATTTGCTGAAGCCCTCTCATTTATACTCTGTTCTATGTTGCAACCTAGTTACAAACCAAAATTTTCTGGTAAAGAACTTTATTTGGTTATTGCACTATATAAATGTTGTGAGCCTTTGCATAAAATAGAAGTGTAGCTTGTTGCAACAAATCCAGATATATTAGAGTAATTTACTAGCTGTTTTAACAGCAGATAGTTTTATGTCAAGTTTTATATCAAGAGAAGTGTGGCCAGCAGGGAGAGGGGGGTGATGCTCTCCCTTTATTCTGCTCTCCTCAGCCCCCACCTGGAGTCCTGTGTGCAGTTCGGGAGCCCCCAGCACAGGAAGGACATGGAAGTGTTGGAGCAGGTCCAGAGGAGGGCCACGAAGGTGCTGGGAGGGCTGCAGCAGCTCTGCTATGAGGACAGGCTGAGACAGCTGGGGCTCTGCAGCCTGGAGAAGAGAAGGCTTCCAGGAGACCTTAGAGTAGCCTTATAATAATCTGAAGGGGGCCTCCAGGAAGGCTGGGGAGGGACTATTGACAAGGTCTTGTAATGACAGGACAAGGGGTAATGGGTTTAAAGTGGCAGAGTTTATGTTTTCAGTTCACAGAGTGAAGCATTAATGAAAGCATTGGAGTCCTAAGTATTTCAATGGAAACCAAAATCATCTTACTCTATATCCTCAGAGTCAACCAATACTCCCTATCGGTCACTGATGAGAACCTGTTTTCCTTAAATGAAGATTATTTCATATGGACCTCTGGAATTTAACAGAGTAAGCTGACTTTACAGCCTCACATCTCACTTGCCTGAAATGACCATTCTGTTCTTTTCACTCAGAGAATTTTTTCAGTCAGTGGTGATGAATAGAGTTTGGATAACTGTTTTCTGTCCAGTCAAGTGTAAGCTTATTTATCTGATAATGGCTAAGAGTCCATGAAAACCATACTAGAATAAATAAATAAAAATAGAAAATCATGTAAAACATGAACAAATAAACAGGAATTGAAAAATCATTGCATGGGATGTGCAGCATCGATAGGCTTTCTGTGCCAAACACCATCTCAGTTAAAGAGCTGAAAGATTTAGACAATTTCTTTTCTTTTCCTCCCATGCATAATTTGATGCTCATTTTTACATTATGGACATAGAATCATAGAATGGTAAGGTTGGAAGGGACCTCAAAGATTATCTAGTTCCAACCCCCTGCCATAGGCAGGGACACCTCCCACTAGGATAGGGCACCCAAGGCCTCGTCCAACCTGGCCTTGAACACCTCCAGGGAGGGAGCAGCCACAACCTCCCTGGGCAACCTGTGCCAGTGTCTCACCACTCTCACTGTAAAGAACTTCCTCCTAAGATCCAATCTATGAATATTTAATATTCAGAACAATTCAGCTGAAGTTTGCTACAGCCTACATACTAGAGGAAACATCGTGGAAAAGTTGTGTTCCTTTTTATTTTAAAGATAATTATAGCAGAAACAAAGAGCAGTAGTCAGATTACAGAAATGCTAATGAATAACACCTTAAACATACAGGCTACTGTCTGCATTAGCAATAGTCAGCCCCAACACACTTTATATTTCATAGACTGTACTTGTTAGACACATGGGGTCTTGAATCACATTATGGTTGCCTCACAGCTCAGAGAAAGTAAAATCTGGAGTATTTATAGAATTCCACTATCTATGTAAGGTGATAAAAGTAAGCCTTTTTACCTCCAATCAAGAATTCAGACTCTTTCAGCTTTAAGGAAACTCCTCACACTTGACACTCTCAAAACCAACTAATCTTTTAATTGGTGGTGTGGTGTATTAAAGTACCAATTTTACTGTGGGTGAAGATCCATGCCTTTAGGATTGTGTATGGAGGCAACAGCCTGTTATGGGTGATATGGGTGTTATGGGTGACTGGGTTGCCAGTGCAACCCAGTTAATATTTTGAAATGCTAACTTAAATGTAGAGAAAGATATAGAAATGTAAAAGTTATCAGGACATACCAAAAGTAGGTTATTCTTTCATTCATGAAAGAGAAACTGTATCAATGCTATTGTGTGAAACATTCAGATAATGATAGACTCTGACTGCAGGAAAGGAAAATTTAAGCTGTTACAGTTAAATGCCTTACACATTTCAATTAATGTTTCACTTGTAGGGTTTAAAAGTTCAGACTTTTCTCATTACCTTTGCAGTATTTTGTTGTCACAGATTATACAAGCTACTGAATCACCACTGGCCACACCTGAAGAGGCATCAATTCCAAACATTGAAATAATCTCTGCAATGGATCACTTGTTAGCTCACCACTCAAATATCAGCTCTTTTCCATGCTCTAGTTATAATGAGCATGGATTTGTTTTCCAAGCCTTGCTGAGCCTTTGGTATGTACAAACCTTGTGATGAACACAGTGTCAGAGACATGCACTTTGCAAACTACCCGCGACAAAGACGTTGATCACATCACATGGAATAAAAGTGATTTTGTTGCTTTTAGAATTATTTTGTTGGAACAAAACATGAGCCAGCAGTGTGCCCAGGTGGCCAAGAAGGCCAATGGCATCCTGGCCTGCATCAGGAATAGTGTGGCCAGCAGGAGCAGGGAGGTCATTCTCCCCCTGTACTCTGCACTGGTTAGGCCGCACCTTGAGTACTGTGTCCAGTTCTGGGCCCCTCAATTTAAGAAGGACATTGAGGTGCTTGAGCGTGTCCAGAGAAGGGCAACGAGGCTGGTGAGAGGCCTCGAGCACAAGCCCTATGAGGAGAGGCTGAGGGAGCTGGGATTGTTTAGCCTGGTGAAGAGGAGGCTCAGGGGAGACCTTATTGCTGTCTACAACTACCTGAAGGGTGGTTGTGGCCAGGAGGAGGTTGCTTTCTTCTCTCAGGCAACCAGCACCAGAACAAGAGGACACAGTCTCAAGCTGTGCCAGGGGAAGTTTAGGCTGGAGGTGAGGAGAAAGTTCTTCACTGAGAGAGTCATTCCCCACTGGAATGGGCTGCCCAGGGAGGTGGTGGAGTCACCGTCCCTGGAGGTGTTCAAGGCAGGTTTGGACGTGGCACTTGGTGCCATGGTCTAGTCTTGAGGTCTGTGGTAATGGGTTGGACTTGATGATCTTTGAGGTCTCTTCCAACCTTGCTTGTACTGTGATACTGTGATAGTTTTCAGCAAAGGAGGAAAGTATTTTTGTCTTTTATTACTTCTGTTAACAAAAATTCAGCTGTTTCAGAGCATGGAATTTTTCATTTAAGCCTGCTTTTTTGCATTTTTGAACAAGTGCCAAGTGGACATCCTGGAGCCTGAAGTACTCCATTTATCCACGATACCTACAAACACTTCGCAGACCTCCCTGACCCCATGCCTGGAACTTGAGCCCTTTTCCCCCTTGGATGCATCTATGCTGATACAGAAACATATGACTGCTTTCTGGACTTCCTGGAAGCACTTTGGATGTCAGTGGTAGATTATCTGTGGTATCTTAATACCAGCCTCCTGAGGATTTACTCTGTGTATTAGGTTGACATGTCAGTTTGGAGCCAAGTTTGCTGCACTGATCCTGTAACTGGAACTGTTTCATTGATGTTGCATGTTGTTGTATCCAAGTTGGCATTTCAGAGAAAAAAGATTCCATGACTCGTTCTAATGTCTACCACAATTATATTAGACTATCAGATTTTCATTGGGTTTGAACAAAATGAAAACACAGAGTGTGAGATGTCATAGAATCATAGAATGGTAAGGTTGGAAGGGNATGATACCAAAATTAGAATTTGAAATACCAGATTGGTATGTCAGAATGTATTTCATAATTAGACAGAATAGGGTAAGTTCCTTGAATCTCTTCAATCTTAGTGCTCTTTTATGCAAATACTTTACTGGAACTGTGAAAGTCATCCTAAAGTTTCTGAGTAACTAAAGGTTTTATTAATTCTGAAGAAGATGAAACAGCCTAGGCACATACATCCATACATACATCCAAATTCCTGCTCAAAATTCTACCCATGTTCTAAAGACCTCATGAAAAAAAATGTGCCATTGCCCAGACTGATGAAAGAAAATGACTGTAAAACTCCTGCACATAGATGCTGAGAAGAGATAGGAATATTTTAAAATAGTTATGTAAATGCAAATTATTATCAATGACCTTAGTGGTCATTTTTTGTTACGGTAAATGTACATCTAAGTATACACATTAAAGAGAAAAATAAAGTCTTTAGCGTGTAAGATAATATTGTTCAGTCACTGAACCTCTCCTCTGAGGCTTTTAAAGACCCTTAACCTTTTCCACTGACAGTTATATGAGCATTGTCTTAAATGATTAAGGCTCACAATGACACAGGGAAATGGAAAAATAGCATCTGACAGATTGGAAAAGAAAAAGTCAGAGTTGGAGGAAGTTTCTTATCGTCCAGCTCACAATTCGTGCCTGAACAAAGGCATCGCTTGCCAAGCACCATATTCTAAAGGAGGTTTACTTTAGAAGTGTCCCAGTCCAGTAACAAACTGTGTTCTTTTTTCATTTCCAAGTGGTTATTATACCCATGATACTCCATCTGGCTGATGGATGAACACAAAGCACAAACAAATGATGTAAGGAAGAAACTTCCCTCACTTCCTCCTACTTTCACAGATTCGCATATTGCATTGGGTTGGAAGGGACCCTCAAAGGTCAACCCTCCCTGTAGTGAGCAGGGACACCTCCAGCTAGATCAGGCTGCCCAGGGTCACATCATAGAATCATAGAATCATAGAATGGTAAGGTTGGAAGGGACCTCATAGATCATCTAGTTCCAACCACCTTACTGAATTGTCCTTACTGAATTGTTGCAGCACTACGGATTTAAGTTCCATCTCTTCACTTATTGCTCAGTACAGAGTTTTCAGCATGGTAAAGTTAAACAAATAAATATTTAACAAATTTAATAAATATATTAAAACAAATAAATATTTAACAACCAGACTGCACTCCAGCTTCGAACCTTCATAGAATCATAGGATGGTAAGGTTGGAAGGGACCTCAAAGATCATCTAGTTCCAATCCCCCTGCCATAGGCAGGGACACCTCCCACTAGGACAGGGTACTCAAGGTCTCATCCAACCTGGCCTTAAACACCTCCAGGAAGGGAGCAGCCACAACCCTCCCTGGGCAACCTGTGCCAGTGCCTCACCACCCTCACTGTAAAGAACTTCCTCCTAACATCCAGTCTGATCTTGAATGGGACAGGGCCTCGACCACATCCCTGGGCAATCTATTGCAGTGTTTTACCACTCTCTAACCACTCTTTACCACTCTGTAAAGAATTTTCTCCTAATGTCCAGTGGAATCTACTCAGATCCAGTTTTAAATCATTTTGGCATTTTTGTTTGAGTGCACGTGGTGCCATGGCTACACATCAGAGTATTCACACAGATTCTTGGGAGTTGAGCATCAATAACAGATTGCTCTGTCTCCACCAACTTGACATGGATAGCCCAGGCTGAGGCTGAGTGATTCTCCCTGATTTAAATTCTGACTGACACCTTCAGGCCAGTGAACCAAACTGGCCTTATCCCATCCCCATGGAGGTGTCTAACATTCCTTAGCCTGTCCTGCTCCTTTTTGAGGTGTGTTGGCCCTGTCTGAGATGTTCTACCCCATCACCTTGAGCAGCATCATTGTCTCCTCCACCTCATAGGAAATAATTTGCCTTCAGTACTGCATAACACACTCAGTTTCCTTGATAATGCTTTCCAGAACTTTTCAGTCTTTTTTTTTTTTGCTATGTTTTTGCTGAATTTCTTTTCATGGAAGTATTTGGGGACCACATTTTGAAGTGTTTTCACCATCATTTGTGACTAGATGATAGGAAGTGACTCTAATGATGTCACTGCTGTCATAGCTCATCAGAATTGTAGCTTTTAGAATGAATTTAACAGGCTAGTTTACTTCTACAACACAGAATCATTTTTTTACTGCCTCCTTAAATCAAGGTAGCTGCAGGAATTTTATAAAACTGTGTTGATGAGATACTCTGATTCTCTGGAATTTTCTCAGTACTTTGCGTTCAGCTCAGGAAAAAAAAACAAAACAAACCAAAAAAAAATCTTCCTAGATGCAAACTTGCATGGTAACAAAGTGCTTCAACCCTCTTTTTGCTTATGTGAAGGGTCTACAACAACAAAAGCCACCTGCAGATGATATTTTTATACACCACAGTCTCTAGACATTTCTTACTTTACGGTAGATGCTTCATTTATCATCCTCTCACATGGCATTCATCTTCCATGTGGCATCCTCACATTCAAGTCACATTCCAGCCTTTAGGTTCTCCAACCAGAGTTCCTCAGTATTCTAAGCTACTTCTGCCTCTGCCTCCATTTAAAAAGGGTGGATTTAAACTGGATGTTAGGAGGAAGTTGTTTACAGTGAGGGGGGTGAGACATTGGCACAGGTTGCCCAGAGAGGTTGTGGCTGCTCCCTCCCTGGAGGTGTTCAAGGCCAGGTTGGAGGAGGCCTTGAGTAACTTGTACTAGTGGGAGGTGTCCCTGCCTGTGGCAGGGGGTTGGAACTAGATGATCTTCAAGGTCACTTCCAACCTTACCATTCTCTGATTCTATGATTCTATGATTTCACCTCGGTGAATTATTCTCATGGACATCTTTACCCACCTATAATAATTTCTCCAGTGTCTTTATTTCCATCCTAGTCTTCCAACTTCAACACTTTTCAATACAGAGAGCAATTCAAGCTTCATTTCACTGAGAAAGTGTGTTTCAAATTCATGAACCTCCTAATACCATCCAGGAGCAATTCCTGTTTCTTTCAGACCCTAAATTAAGCACTGAATTTAGTATGAAGCACAATGTATCTTTTGATCCTCTAATTCCTCTCAAACTATAGACCCTGCAACAAACTTGCAACACTGATTCATTTGGCTTTTTGCCTGAACATATGTTGTGTACTCCTCCAGATTTATCTAATCAGTTTTAATTCTGGGCTTAATGTGAAGGTAAGATGTATTCCAAGTAAGCAAAAGAGTAAGGTCATTAATTATAAAATTGGAAATACCTACAAAAGGAATTGATGTAAATAAGGAAACAATCTTAAAACCTGTCCTATCATTGCTGTCACATGGGAGGATATTTCTCAACGAGTGAACTTAGGAGCTGCTGAATGAGTTTATTCTACTGGAGTAGAGTATTTCTGTCTTGTGGTTACATTTGAACATTTTCCACCAAACACTAACAAAGTTTCAACTTATGTCTTATGCATCATTTTATTTCTCTACCGTTTGAGAGCCCTGGGAATAGCATGGCCTTTCTTCTGGCTGTTTGCTATCTGTTGGAATGCAAAAAAAAAAAAAAAA
>WBNM01025500.1:0-10551 GCA_013399055.1 Ramphastos sulfuratus
ATCCTGTGATCCTGTGATATCTTAAAACAGAAGCTTCCACATAGGGAAGTATTGCATTAGGTAAATATTTTTGCAGATTGTAGTGACTGTGTGTAGTAATTGTCACTTCCATTTTAGCAGAACTCCTAATCCAATATTTTTCACATTATATTTTAAGTGCAAGTTTTTATTCCTTAAGATCACCCCTCTGCAGTTGAATGTAGGGCCTGTGAGACTTTCACCGGGGTGTGTGGCAGACAATGTGATGCCACTTGGCAAACTGCACTTCTTTGCCCTGGAAAATTCCTGGTCTAAGGTGAACCTCAATATCTAGGAATAGTCTTGTACTGAAGTCCATCAAGGGGCACAATCAGTAAGCTTATCTGGAGCACTGTGAGTTCCAAATCGCAGCACGCTGCTGGCACCTGCAAGGTGGCCATCCTGCAAGGATTGGATAAGGCTGGCTGATAGGTTGGACTGGATGATCTTGGAGGTCTCTTCCAACCTGGCTGATTCTGATTCTGTGATCTGTATTGCAACCTGCTCTACACTACTTAACGAAAAGAGAGGTCCTCTTACAAAAAGCTGAGCACAGCTCCTATAGGTTGATGGGAAATGGACACAGGAGAACATTTACGTGGTAGAGCCCTTGCCTGTGAATCGTGAGAGCCTGAGTGGATTAGCATTTCAGAGAGAAACGTGCACAGTAGTACATCTCTGCCCTGGATGTGGAACTCCAACAACTGCTCACTCTTGTCTTATTTTCTGGATACTTGTCGTGGTAGGCCCAAGCAGGCCAAAATAGGCTTACACATATCCNATCAGCCAGCCTGACATTGTGCCAAGCCTGCACATGGCATTGCATCCTGCCTGCCCCTCTGCAATGCTGCTGCTGAATTGGGAGTCAAGAGGAACCAGGTCAGAGACTGTGCCAGACTCCAGCTGCCTGAGAAAAGAGCCTGGGAAAACTCCAAAGCCTCTAAATTCTTTGAGACCACCAACAGCAACTCCTCCTGTGCTTTGGGTACTGTCTGATACTATTTTGTGAGTAAATACTTCAAGCCTCTTGTAATCACTAATTGCCTTCTGCCATAAGCAGAAAGGAGCTTCCTGCACCCATCTAGTAGCTAAGCAGGTTAAAAAACCACAAGCAGTGTAGTGACCATAAGAGTCTTCTCTTCCAGTATAATGTTTGCCTTTGCTGGTTACCTCTTACAGTGTTACAGTTTTGCTTGTTCCCCGTGTGTATAAATGTCCAAACCCTGCGTTTTGAACCTTGTAAGTCACTTTTCTGCTGAGATTTAATAATAAACAATTTTCATAGCTATTAACGATCACTGCCTGGATATCAAAATTAATATTAGTTATTGATTTTGCATCGTTCGTAACAATACTACCTGTGACTGAGCAAAGCAGCAAACAAAACAAAACAAATAAACTGAAATCAGCCAATTCATTCTCATTCCACTGCTGTAGATAGGTGCTTAATAAGAAAGTAAATGTGGAGTAAAATAGCTGTACTGCACTATAATGCTTCTTTATCATAACTCGAAATGTCAGCTAAATGGCATTGTTGTTCTGACTCAAAACAAAGCATATTCATCTAAAACATGCCAAGGCAGACTGCTTCATATGCATTTGTGATTGAGAAGCATATTTACAGACCCCAATTTAAATGGAATTTGAATCATTCCATCTACTCTTTCTATTGCAATTATCCTCTGTTTCTAGAGATATTTCCAGTGAGCATTAGTTCTCAGACACAGATATATGTATGATTTAGTCATATGGGACTGAATCAAAAAACTTTTATTCCAGAACTAGAAAAGGAGACTTGGTCTCTATGGAAATTTTATTTTCAACATTATTTCAGGGCTTCAAGAGTCAGTTCATTTAAATGGCTAATTTGTATTAGACAAATCTGCCTTCATACATTATTGAGAGAATCTGGTTGCAAGTAAAGTTACTCTTCACGGTAAGAACCTATCGAACCACTGTTTCCATTTTCTGAAAAGGCATTTAATTATTTATTAGACTGTTACAACCACACAAAACATCACATGTGGATCTTATGAAATTTCACAATTTGAGCTCAAAAAACATAAATATAATCAAAGTGAAGGCAACATTTTTAGAAGTCTGCATAATTAAGAAATGCATTAAAATGTATCCACTTCTATCTACAGTCAGTCCAGTTTCAGACACTGGGCACAAACTGGTTGCAAGACAGGTTGAAAAGTAGGGCTTTTTTCCTTACCCTAAAAGATTTTGCTAGATGCCCACCACAGAAAGCTAGGGACAGTGCCTTCTGTTAAGGAACAAGTTATGTCCACTGCAGCATGAGCAAGCATTTGTGTCCCAGGTATGATTTGGTTTATGTGCCTCATGTAGACATGCTTGGGGATGTGCATGTTCAGGGAGTTAACAAGTCCTCTGCTGGTGCAGTTACAGGATGTCTAACCTTGAAATACACAGTGTTTATGTGTTTCATGTAGACATGCTTGGGGATGTGGATGTTCAAGGAGTTAACAAGTCCTCTGCTGGTGCAGTTACAGGATGTCTAACCTTGAAATACACAGTGTTTATGTGTTTCATGTAGACATGCTTGGGGATGTGCATGTTCAAGGAGTTAACAAGTCCTCTGCTGGTGCAGTTACAGGATGTCTAACCTTGAAATACACAGTGTTTATGTGTTTCATGTAGACATGCTTGGGGATGTGGATGTTCAAGGAGTTAACAAGTCCTCTGCTGGTGCAGTTACAGGATGTCTAACCTTGAAATACACAGTGTTTATGTGTTTCATGTAGACATGCTTGGGGATGTGCATGTTCAAGGAGTTAACAAGTCCTCTGCTGGTGCAGTTACAGGATGTCTAACCTTGAAATGCACAGTGTTTATGTGTTTCATGTAGACATGCTTGGGGATGTGCATGTTCAGGGAGTTAACAAGTCCTCTGCTGGTGCAGTTACAGGATGTTCAGGGAGTTAACAAGTCCTCTGCTGGTGCAGTTACAGGATGTCTAACCTTGAAATGCACAGTGTTTAGGGAATATAATAAAAAGCTCCACTGAGAATGTCTCCTCTAGTAACAGAACAGGGAACACACAGAGCCAACTCTGCCTTCACCAACGCACTGGCCAGCAGCTCTTGTGGGCTGCAGAATAAGGCATAGTGGCTTTGCTGAAGGAATAACTCTGCTGCCTGAACAAACGGGGCCAGAAGGCATCCTACCTGACTCCCTGGTCCCCGCTGGGAAGAGCACAGCTTTCCATCATCCGTTTAACCACACATATTCATGTTATTGTCCTGAACTAGCCAACCCATCCTACCCAGTTCTGGTAAGAAATACAGTTCAGAATTAGATCATGTTCCTCCAAAGATTCATTTTTCTCATTAGCTTTTGAATATATGTGTGACATTTTTCACACCTGGAACTAAGCAAGACTGTCATATTTCTTGTGCTTGTGAATAGAAGCAATTCTCTTTACTTATTAATTTCTCCTATTTTTTTTTTTTAATTCCCCTTCTCTTCACATCTATGAGAATGTAACAATTTAGTGACCTGAGTGGAGATACTAGAACAGTAGAAAACAATAATTCAAAAACTCATTAAAATGACTCAGCTCCAAGCAGGTCTGGTAGACATGAGAAGTATAAAACAAATGAAAGGAGAAATGCTGTTAAAACTGAAGAAATCAGAATCATGCTGCTTTCTGTTTTAGCAACATTTCACAAAGATCAGTCCCTCTCTAGCTCAGGTTTCATCTATTTATAATAATTACCACAGCCAAAAAAACCCCAATTTTTCAAGCTTTCCTTTCTGTCTCCTTCAATACTGTAAGGTAATTCCATTTTGAAACCTTCTCTGTGTTTACCAGCCCATTATGATTAGAGAGGATGAATGCAAAGAGATCATAGAGGCCTGTTGCTCTTATTGTTAATCAAATTTAAAGAAAAGTTTTTTTTGTTGTGGGGTGGTTGTTAGGTTTTTTTGTCCCTATTTACTGCAAAGACAAGGATTTTGAAGATCAAACCGATTTTCTTAGCTAGCTTTCTGCTGAGGGCACAAAGATCCTTGTATGAATTCTCCATGCTAGATGTATGTCCCTGAAACTGCAGCAGAAATTAAGTTGTAATTACAATTGTTTCGCGTTTTACTTTAAATGCCTCATACTTAAATTATTTCTTAAAGTGCCTCATAATTAAATTATTTCTTAAAGCTAATACAGTCCTAGTGGGAGAAAATAAAAACTTCTTATTAATTTTATTAGGAGTTGATTAAATATTTACTAAAATGCAGTTTTGACAAAGCTAATTAGAAATGCTATAAAAAAAAACAAAACCCAGATGCTTATGAAATATTAAAACATCTAGAAGAAAACACTTTAAAACTTCATTTAAGAATTACTTTGATTTAAAAAGTGAGGTTTCAAACTCAATGTAAAACCTCCTGAATTCACCTATTCAATACATTTCTCATGACCCCCAAGATATTTATAGGCATTTTGCTCTAATAGCTTTGGGACACTGTCTTTCCATCATGCTATAATTTTCACATTTTCTGTAGAAAGCTAGGGGGAGGGTTTGGTGGTTTGGTTTTGGTTTTGTTTTTTAGGGGGTTTGGGTTTTTTGGGGGTTTGTTGGTTTGGGTTTTGGTGGGTTTTTTTTTTTTCAAGCAAACATTTGCATAACTAGTTCCAACTGCAGTTGCTCAGATGAAAGTTAAATTCAAATCACAAAAATGTTCTCATGACACTACACCACTTTATTTGCTAAAACAAACAGGTCTAAATTGTGGGCTAAAAACATTTGCTGAGCCAAAATAATATTTTCACCTTTGCCACCTCTCAAATGTCTTTATGAGCATTGAAAGCTCCATTTTCAAAGGTAGTTTTTCTGGGAGCAACACGGATGCAAAACCCACCATAATTCCCATCCTTGGTCTTCTTCATATTCTTTCAGCAGCATCAGAGGAGTGTGATTAATACTGAAGACTCTGCACTTCCAAATGGGAGGACACAGTCACTTTTGGAGTAGAAGCTACCCACAAGTTAGTTTATCTTGTGTTTTGTGTCGAGAACATTTAACTTCCTATGTGTACCCATGACTGAAAATACTCCTCCCACCAGGTGGTAAAAAATACCATTCTGAGGGAATAATGTGTGTGCATGGGGTAGGACAGCAATGGGCTGCTTTCCCTATTCCTTTCATTACTTTGATCATGGTTACATGAAGGTAACATCATCAAACAACAAAAGTCCTGGGTTCCAGACTTTGTAAATTACGAGTCAGTCTTGCTTTGTAAAGACCTCAGAGTTTCTATTACATGTCAAAAATACATGTGGGGTTTTTTTTTGATGAGAGAAGAGCCATCAGGAAATTCCCTGTTGCCACTTTGGACAAAACTAGTTACCTTGTCTTCAGGCATTGCAGGTAGGAAGGTAATTTCAATCATCTGGCATTTCATCTACAGGCATTGAGAAACAGCATTAACTGGCCAGACTCTACTTCATAAAGCTTGTGGAGCTACAATGGCAGTCAGACATCCCATCATCTCCACATGCACCTTTTTCTGAAGCTCAGCTAACCCCAGGGAAGCACGGAGAGTTGGTGAATATTTTTTGAAAAGTGTGGGGAAAAAAAAACAGCCTGGCTACTTCAGAGGATAAGAAGGAAAAATAAGACTTGGTTTGCCCATTTTAAATATGCCCTTAATAACCATTTCATAGAGAGGTCCTTTGAAGATGACACTTGAAATTCAGCAGGACTGTTTCCCTTTTTCTTCCTTGACTCTCTCCTGCATCTGGCAATGATAAGCATCTTATAGCTCCCAGGAAATTTCTCCTACATTTGGTTAGAGGCTTTGAAAAAAATCACACTGTGCACAGATACAGTCAAAACTTGTTCAGAGCTCAGAGAGTCTGCAGTGAAATGTGCCTACCCAGATCTGCTGGGACAGAATAGGATTTTCTCTTCAGTATCTTATTTTCTTTTGCAAGGAAGAAGGCAGCTGTGTGGCAGAGCCTCTGCAGGACTCTGGGCAATTTTGAGCTGTGGTTCTGCCCTCACTTCTTTTACTTTATCTTCTTTCTTCATCAAGACTGCAGAAAGTCATCAGAATTTGAGTCTTGTGCCCAGACTCCAGACCTTGTTCATGACTGTGCTAGGGTGAACACTGCCTAGAGAGCAGAAATCCTCCTTCAGTGGTGCCCAGGTCACGTCCAAGAGAAATAGGACAGTATCAAGGTAACTTGCGAGAGCAGAGTAAGAATGAAGAGAAACTGGGGAAAGACTGAGATTATAAACAGGAGGTAGAAGGCAGCAGAAAGAAGAGAGCAAAACCTGAGTAATGGCAGTGTTAAACTGCAGGAGAAAACTATGTACATGAGAACTCTCAAAGAGAGTGGAAGTGTAGCAGCAAAGGTAGTTGAGACCAGAATGTGATGAAGGCAGGATATAAACACAAGGACTGAAGAATTTGCAGCCACTGATGAACCCTGCCCTGAACAACCTGGAACTGAACTTCACTAGCTGTGAGAAAAGAGGAAAAGAAAGGAAAAAAATAATATGTGATTGTGGCTGTGCTTTATTTTATAACTAAGCAAGCATAGTACTTGGGTAATTCAATACTGGTTCCTATAGAAAAGGAGTTACACAGATGAATAGGATAAAGATATTGCTTAAGTGACTTTTGTTAACTGTATTATCAAGTCAGAGCTGATAAGAGAGAGGCATAAGTAAAGAAAAAAGGGAATAAAAAGAAAAGATAAAATAATAGACTTAATGGAGGGAACAGAAATATAGTGATGATCAGAAAATTGAACAAAATTGAGAGATGAAAGGGAAAAAATGATAACAATGAAGTGCTAGAATAGTGTTTCTCAAGTTTTCTGCAAGCATGAGTGTGTTTGATGTTTGTCTCTGCATGACTTCCAGTGGGCCTAGACACCTGGTACAATACCATTTAAGTGTACCTATTTTTTTAAGCTCTTGTAAACACTTTGCAACTTGTCCTTGAATCTGTGCTAAATACGGCAAGGGTCTTCATTAATGAGTTTATCAGCTTTTAGTCATACAAGTACACCAATGTGTAAAAATAGTAGTGATGAGAGTAAAATGAAAATAAGTAAACAAAAGAAACAGATAAATAAAATCTCAGGCAGGGAGGAATCAAGCTGCTGCCTGGAGAGCCAAAGAAAGCTCATTCAGCCCCAGCCTACCAAATCCGAGAGTGCAATGTGACTTAATTACATCATCAGCTTCCTAGCCCTATGTGCCTGTAATGTACAAGGTCACTGCCTCATTCTGGTTTCACAGAGTAAAATCAATTCTCATTTCACCCATACTCATACAATAAGAAGACAGTGCACATGGTTTTTGCATAAACTTCCTGCAATCCTCCCTTCTGGAAGTTTCTTGGCAGATTTCTATAGAACATGACCTCTTCATACCACAGTTCTTCCCTCTTCTGCTTAAAGGCCCAAAGTTGCTGAGCTGAGGAATGTTATAATTTGCATATTTGTGCCATGCTGTCTTTCTCCTGTGACTCTGTTTTGTGCAGTAATGAAAAATACAGGACCTGAGACCTTTAAGCCACGTCTTACCTCATGGTAGGGCACCCTCAAAAAACCTGAAATATTTGAACTGGAATTTGTGTCCCTGACCAAAACGATGTGTGTGGGCTCTTGAACTCATTAAAATTGTAAAACAACTACTTGATTTTTTTAGCTGACAAAAACTCATAGTTTTTACATATAGTTGTGTTTGTCAACATTCTGGGCTTCATTTTATTTCTACAGTTGGGGGGAAAAAAAAGAGAAAAATCATTTTACTGAAATTGTTCATCGTTTTCAGCTGTTGATGAAAAAGACATCGTGAAAGACCTGGCTGTATGAAATTAGGACAGCATACATTAAATGAAAAAGAAAAGAAAACTTTGTAACTTCACAACCTGTATTTTTTTCCAATCAGTTCCAGTTACTAAAATTAAAAACTAGACTGTTGGTTTTGGCACTCTGGTTTTCCTTATCCTCATAACTCTAACTTTGGTGAGTAGAACAGCTACTTTGTATTTTAAGAACATGCTCAAGGGTAATGTCCCTGACTTTCCATACAGCAGAAATGCTCCTGCAGCTGGATCCAAGTGATCTGACTGGAACATCTAGGGGGTGTCCTGAGGGACTCCTATGCATCAGAGGACACGTATCCAACTATGGCTCAGAGGTACAATGCAACCAGGAGTGAAACACAGACCTTTCTATTCCAGAAGTATTAGAATAGGGACTGATTGTCATGGGGGGCCTAAGCAGGCCAAAAATAGGCTTACACATATCCTGGCTTGCCCAGACATGTTTTTCTTCTCTCCCTCCTTCTGCTTTGGGGAGAAGCCACTGTGAGAAAGGGGACAAAGAACCTGGAGCCACTGAGTCTAAGGACTCTGGCCTACCCAGACTTGTTTTGCATCCTGTGGTAAACAAGGTACACAGGCTTAGCTTGTGCCTGCCTTGTGCAAGGCCTGTGTTCTGCCCTAAAAAGGGTAAAGCAAGCCTATGGCTTCACCTAATATGGTCAAGCTTGGCTAACTGCCATTCTGATTGGCTATTCTGTGTCCAAAGGCCCTTTAGTCTCAGGCTGTATTGATAAAAGGAGATGACCAGGTGACACAACATGCTCTGCCCTTGCATCCATTCTTGCTGCTTGCTACTGCCTTACTGTATCCTGAACTGCCTGAAAACTCCACTGCCTCCAGTTTACCAGGAGCAGGCTCTAAAAGCCTCCATGTGATCAGCCTGTACAGCCAGCGTGACACCGTGCTGAGACTGCACANATGACCATGCAAAGATCCAATTATTATTAAAATTGGTGGTAGGGGTGGTGAGAGTTCTGAATATTGAATATTAATAAACAATATTAATCTTTGAAAATCATCTCTCGCATCAATTAATTACCCTTCCATAACACTGATTCATAACAGATCAAGTCCTGCTGCTTTCTGTACACTGATTGCAGTGTGTGATGACTCAGGAAAAAGAAAAAAGAAAAGCAGGGATAAAGAAACTTTTACTTCATATATGCCAGAGCACCACTGATTTAAAAGGACTGAACAAATTGCATGCTCCTGGGCTAAGTTAGACTTATACCTCACCTTTTATAACTAAAGCCTCTATTCTAAATGCAGGGTGAAGCAATTAACTCAAAAGGGAGTCAGGTATCTGTGTCTACAGATCATTTTTGTCATTCCATCAGACCTTATAGTAGCCTTCCAGTATCTGAAGGGGGCCTACAGGAAGGCTGGGGAGGGAATCATTTACAGGGTCTTGCAATGACAAGGGGCAATGAGTTTAAACAGGAAGAGGGGAGATTGAAACTGGTTGTTAGGAGGAAGTTCTTTCCAGTGAGGTTGGTGAGACACTGGCACAGGTTGCCCAGGGAGGTTGTGGCTGCTCCCTCCCTGGAGGTGTTCAAGGCCAAGTTGGAAGAGGTCTTGAGTGACCTGTACTAGTGGGAAGTGTCCCTGCCTATAGCAGAGATTTGGAACTTGATGATCTTTGAGGTCCCTTCCAACCTGACCATTCTATGATTGCAGCATTTAGCCCTAGGTGTATATTTTGTAGTTACTTACAGGTTTATTTTCTTTTGCTACTGCAATCTCCCAACTCCAAACAAACTGCGGTTGTGTGTTTGTGACCTCAGAGTATGAATTCCTCACATTACTTGCCAAAAATGCACCCAACCAGCATAAGAATTTGAGCTAGCCCTCTAAGAAGGGTGCAGCTTCCAATATAAAGGATGACAAAAAGGCCGGGACACAGAAAGGGCTGTAAACCAGCTTGAGGCTGACAGAGGGATTTTCAAGATACTTTGCACTTCTAAACACTTGGAATGTAGGCTATATGATGATAAACATGGAAAGAACTCCCAAAGTTACTTAAGAGTATTTTTGAAAGCTCATAGTATCAGTCATCCTTGGCAGAGAAAATCTACTAATTGAGACAGTGAACCTTAGTTTCAGCTCTGGACAGGAGAGTCAAAATGAGGTGTTTAAACTCCTTTTTATTATGAAACCTGAAAACGAGTACTGAGAGCAAAAATTCAGTGCAAGGAATCGCACCTCTGTTTCTTTGTAAATGCATCCCAGCCTGGTCCTAAAACAGCTGCTCCTACAATGCTTAAAAGGTATTAGAAAACATATGTAAAACAGGAGGAAATTGGAAGATAAGAGAATGCAAAAGCCTGAAACTGCCTCTACAGGAGGATTAAGGCAATCTGAGGCTCTAGACAGAGTAAGACTGGATATGGCTCCACTTGTTCACTGCAATCCTTACCTAGTGATTGTAGGGAGTTGTTTGTTTTCCTCATGCTTGCCTCAACACCATTTCTCTCAAGATGCTCTCATGTGATTTTCCCAGGGTTGCCCAGGAAGAGCACTGCTTATCTACAGGACCCACAAGCTCTGTGATTATAGCAGCTGACAACCAGACAAGACCATAGGTTCTGCTTTCAAGAGTGTTAGGACACAAGCTGTGGCTGAGTGTGATGGTTTAAAAGTTGCCCGCTCGCCCACCCGCGCCCA
>WBNM01025500.1:16439-95866 GCA_013399055.1 Ramphastos sulfuratus
CCTCCCCCCCCCCCAAAAAAAAAAAAGTAAAATTATCTGAAGCTTTTTCAGAGGAAAAAATAAAAGGCCCAGAGAAGTCCCTGCTGTTGCGGTTTAATACACAGTTTGGTATGTTCTTTCTGGAATCCCAGGAAAAGTTGATTTTTAAATCTTGTTGGACACTGGAATTTCACATATTGCTAGTAAAACTCGTATTAACTACTTTTTTCCCCCAGCTCACTGCAGAGTGACTGATTCAGTCTTACATCCACTCTAGTTTGGTTGCTCAGCTCAACCTCTTGGAAACAGAAATGTCCTGGTCAGCAGGATTCCTTTGTCTTATGATCATGTTACCCAAAGAGGACAAATTGAGACTTCATTTCTGTTTAAAGCCTCCATAAAAGATGCTGACTTTCATTCACTTAGCAACAAAACACAGATAACTAGAAAGAATTACATATTAGTATTGGATAACAGCAGAAAACTTAGTCAGAAAAAAGAATGAGAGGGAAAAGAAAGAGAAAAATCATAGGACAAACTGGATAGAATTCAGGTTTTGTTTTAAAAGAAAAAGAATAAATTTTTTAATTTATAACTATATTTCACTTTCTCAAGAAATTTCTCATGATGAAAAAACCTTTCTTATTTTAAAGTGGGGAAAAAAAAAACAAACCATAACACAACCCAAGCAAAAGCATTTCAGAAACATTTTGTCTTTGAAAATTTTCCAGGCAGAATTGAGGGCACTCATTACTTGCACATCATTATTATGTCAGTGCTGGAGTCAAAATAAACAATGGGCTATAAGTTGATAGGCAGAGACTGGAAACTGGCAAGCCAACCTCAGGAAAGAAACAAGCAAAACCACTGCTGCTTCTTCAATAAAATGTATGTTTCCATATTGAAATTGGAGAAGAGAAGAATAGGCTGACCAATTTTTTCGGGGGAAAAGGAAAGAGAGTTCCTGGAAAGCAAACAAGATTCTGCAGGACAAACTCCTTTCCTGCTCCTGGAAACATATTACTTGATTTGCTTTTCCAGATGATCAGCTTGGGAACAAATCAATCAATTTTCTCAATGGGGAATTCAAGTGTTTGAGAGAGCAAGAGAACTTTCTACTCAAAAGTCACGTCCACAGAAAATCTCTAGCTGGACACTATATAGTCTGACATTGAACCTGACCATCAGCATCCAAATGCTGAAGTATTTTGCTGATTCCTCCCTCAAAGTATCTCATGAGACAACCACCATTACCACAGAGAAGTAAGTGTTAAGGTGGGGAACACACTACCCTGTTTGACCATCGCTCACTACCCTGGAGAATGTCTTGCTCACATTTGGAATTTGGTGAAGACTGATGGCTACTCCATGGATGCAAATCCTTCAATCAGCAGGTGGAGTTTTAAAGATTACCCTCTGAGACAGGTAGAAGGCAGCAATTACTATCCCTGGAGGTATTTAAAAGAAGTGTAGATGTGATGCTTAGAGACATTGTTCAGCAGTGCACCTGGCAGCAGCAGTTGAACTCGGTGGTCTTAAAGGTGTTTTTCAACCTACTACCCTTCAGGTTGTTGTAGAGAGCAATGAGGCCTCCTCTCAACCTCCTCTTCTGCAGACAAAACAATTCAATTGCCCTCATCCATCTCTCATTAGATATCTTCTCCAGACCCTTCACCTGCTTTGTTGCCCTTCTCTGGGGATAGTGCAGCAACTCAGTGTCGTTAGTATAAACACCTAGCATCACTTTTCTGTGCTGCAGTGCAAGCCTCAGTTTACCCATACTTGGGCTGATTGGTAAATCCTCCTAAACAACTTTGAATGTACATTCCAGTCGCTAAGCATTAGTAATAACAGATTGCCACAGTGGTCTGAAACCAAAGCCAACACAGATTACAGTGTACCTGTCACAAGTGAAAATGTAAGTCTTCTAACAACACTCTCCTGGGACATGCAAAGGCAGTTCAGTGCCAGCTACAGAGGAAGAGTTTGCAGTACAGGCAGAGAAGGAAACAGTTTGGGGTTATTCTTTGACCACCCTCTCACAGGTGTATTAGTCAATGTGATAAACATCCTTACAAGCACATCCTTACAAGGGAAACCAATGTCTTTTTTCACTTCTGTTTGTTGTGTTCTTCTGGAGGGAGATTTTTTGGTTGGTTGGACTTGGGTTTGGTTGTTCCAGCTACAAATTCAGTGCCCTAATATTTTGAAGCAAAACAGATGAATAAGCTTTAAAAGGTTGAATTATTCACCTGTTTCCCCATAGCACTCTAATATATCCCCATAGCTAGCAAGACATAAGACAACTTGGTCCTTCTGAGTCATACTACCTTTTCCTGGGTACATCAGTTTGATGATTGGAGGTTCCCTGAAATTCCAGGAATCTTACAATAAAATCATAGAATCAGTCAGGGTTGGAAGGGACCACAAGAATCATCCAGTTCCAATCCCCCTGCCATGGGCAGGGACACCCTACCCTAGATCAGGCTGCCTACAGCCTCATCCAGCCTGGCCTTAAACCCCTCCAGGGATGGGGCCTCAATCCCCTCCCTGGGCAACCCATGCCAGGCTCTCACCACTCATGCTCAAGAACTTCCTCCTCACCTCCAGGCTGAATCTCCTCACCTCCAGCTTTGCTGCATTCCCCCTAGTCCTGTCACTCCCTGAGAGCCTAAAAAGTCCTTCCCCAGCCTTTTTGTAGGCCCCTTCAGATCCTGGAAGGGCACAAGGTCACCTGGGAGCCTCCTCTTCTCCAGACTGAAGAGCCCCAACTCTTTCAGTCTGTCCTCATAGGAGGACTTTTTCAACTTCATAAGGTTCTAAGGTTTCCTACGACTTCTGCACTCTTCCTCTTATTTCCTAATCTCTCTCTCTTTGGGATGTATAGCATATTTGAACAGCACAAGTAAGACTAAGAAGAAGAGTGAGTTCAGTGTTTGGGCAAGAAGATATTTCACACACTTTTGGGAATCAAGTTGTCTATGGAAGGACCAGGCTGCACATGGACCTGGTTACTGCAGAAGTTTAGGAAAGAAAGGGCAAAATTTGCTGCCGCTAATTCTGAAAATGTGTAGAGCCCTCAAAAAATATATGTATTGCAGAGATGACAACTACTGTCTCTTTTCTGTAACTTTTCCCATTGGTATACACAAACATTTTTTGTATTGTCAAATGGAAATACCAATATACAGCAAAGAATTGAGCTACTGAAGCCCTCATGCTGTTGTGAAGCCATCCCAGGGCTTCACGGAAGACAGCTCAAGCTACTAGCTAGAGAAAGTTTCAGACTCTTCACAAATTAAAGTTATGGTAATTTTTTTTTCTTTTTACTTGTTTTCACCTGACTAGTGTAAGCTCTTGCAGAAGGATAGAATCTGACTTTTATTGACTATGTTTGTATTCTTACTAAGTCTTTCTGACATTAGGAAAAAATTAGGGGAATGCCATCTGCATTGCAAATCCAACTCCAGAGTTGCTGTGCAGATCCAAGTATGTAGTTGCTTTCTCATTTCAAGGCATAACTGCCATAAAGTAAGTCACACTGACAACTCAGTAAAATGCCAAAGAAAATATTTCCTGTAGGTCATAGCCTGTTCTTGTGTCACTGGGCTCCATACCCAATGATGCCAGTTTGTACCAGTGGAAGCCAACATCACTTTATGATGAATATCAGACAATTATATTTCTACTCAACTGGTAGATTCAACATTCTGTTACCCTTTGCCTACATCTTAATGCCAGGAAAGCTGCATGCAAAGTAATTTTCAAATTGGTTATATCTGCTCCTGTTCAGTTAAAAGATAACAGAGGTTAAATAGTCATGGTAAATCTAAATTACTGCCTTAAAACTTAACTTTTGAACTCTTCATTTATTCAAGCTGGCAAGAAATCAATCCCTAATAATTTTTCAGTTATTTTTCCCAAACCTCAGATTTCTCCTTTTAGATAAATCTCCAATTTTGTTTCCTGATAACTAATAACTTATGGCAAATAAGTTTAAGCATCATGCTTTTCATGACAATGTATGAAAAAGGTACTCAATCTCTTGGGTTATATATTCCAGAATCTCAATTTAAATGCAGATTTTTAAGTCCCCAGTTAAGCATCCATGAGGGATGTCTCTCACTTGATTAGAATGCCAATAGTGAAAATACTTTGCATTTAATATTTTCTTCCACAGAGTGAACATAGTTAATAGAAAGTCCCAAAGAGGATAAAGTTTAATGGATTTTTTTTTTCCCCCCCAAAGATTTTTCAGGTAATGCAGTAATTCTCCAAGCAGGCTTATTTCAATGTAATAGAATTTCTAAGTACTTACTTACAAGACAGGTAATGCATTTCATCTAATACCTAAATCTTTTTCCCTTTTGTCATCTAAGTTAATATTTACCTGTATGATAACTCTTAACCAACATGAATTTCTGCTAGAAATGAAAAGCTCATAGCTGCAATTTATTGTATTGTACCTTGGCTATGTTTCAAGCAGCCCTGCAGCTAGGTAAGGTGTTTGTATTGACTGAGTTAAGACCTAGAATTGGACTGGTTAATTATCAATACTAGTCTTTATAGGCCTGTTGTACAACCAATTACAAATGGTAGCCTTGCCTAAAGCAGGAGGCAATTTAGTAAGCTTAGGCAGGCCTGTCAAGTAACTTACCTTGATAAGATGGGTTCTTCTGACACTTCAGACCTCATTTCCAGGCATGCCTTTGCTGAACTGAATATATATACACCAAATATATTCCAATTCACAATGAATGACTCCCATAAGGCAAATAAGTGCTTAAGCATTTGCAGGTTTGGGGGGGTTGGATTTAAAAAGAAAAAACACAAACAACTTTCCAACGTAATTAAAAGAATCTAGAATCAAGTACAGCTTCGTTTCAGAAAGGTGTGATAGTTATGAGATCCCAAGGAAAACCTCTGCAGTAAGACTGAAAATCTATTGCTTTTGATTCCTGTTTTAGCAATTTATTACTCTCTGAAACAACCTTGAAATCAAAGACCTTTCATAGAGTGGATTGTCTGAGTTGATCTACAGTGCATGTAAAGAAGCCGAGCATAATGTGGATTTTATTTATCTTTAAAGCCTAATGAAGGGACAGACTGAAAATAACAAAAAAATCAGTCTTTTAGCACCATTCTCTGCAGCTATCATAAATGGGCTGACAAGCAGCAGAGTGCTTTTGCATAATGACCTGAGCATGTCAGAAGCTATACAAATGAGTTTCAGAACAGGAAAGCAGACTTTCCTTTCCCTTTGTCTGTGCTCGTTCTTGAACAGGACTGCTGCCCTTGTACAGTACAGGAACAAGGAGCAGCAGTGATGGACCCAGACCTCCAACCAAAGCCAATTATTCAGACAACATGAATTTGCTCCTGGCCCTAGAGAAACAAATTTAAGGCAAGACAAGAGAAAAGACTGCTAACAGACATAGAATCGTAACTGCATAAAAGGAAATCTCTGCCAGCATGATTATTGAAAGGGAAAACACGTCAGCAGCCAAATGTTCATTCCTTTACTATTCCCCAGGCCAGGGGCATTTCAGTGAGGAGGCTGAGGGAGATAATGAGACATGCTGAGATGTTTATAAATTGCTTCTCTTCTATGAGTCTATGATTCTAATCTGATGCTTGACTTCAGAAGTTCTCGTAACATACTGTGTGTGTTTGTTGCAGTTCCCTAGTTCTTTATTTTGTGTCTTACATGGATGTTGCTTGCTTGCTATCAGTTCAGAAAGAGTGCAAATCCTCCAGCATCATTAATGTAACCTCAAACACAGTTCCAGGGACTCCAGACCATAGCAATGAATATGACATCCAGCACCATCTTAGTCCTTTTGAGAATGAATCATGTATCTACATTGGATTCTCTCTGGAATGACTCATCAGTAATGGAAGTCCTTATTAACATTAACTATAGGATACCCAGGCTATGCTTCCTTTATCTCACTGTCACTAACTATTTCAGATCATCTAGGGCAGCATCTAATTCATTTAACCTTTTGCATTTGTGTTAGAGAATATTTTTTTGGTTGTTTGTTGTTTATCTTTTAAAGTGATGATAATAGAAACATAGAATGGCTTGAGTTGAAAGGGATGATAAAGATCTAGTTCCTGCTCCCCTTCCAAGGGCAGGGACACCTCCTACTTGCCTCATCCAGCCTGATCTTAAAGACTTCCAGGGATGAGGTATCCACAACTTCTCTGGGCAACCCCTTCCAGTGTCTCACCACCCTCATAGTAAAGAACTTCATCCTAATATCTAAATCTACCCTTCTCTAGTTTAAAACCATTGTCCCTTGTTCTATTACCACATGCCCTTCTAAATAGTTGCTCTCTGGCTGTTCTGTAGGTGCCCTTCATATACAGGAAGGCCACTATAAAGTCTCTCTGGACCTTCCCCTTCTCCTGGCTGAACAAACCCTAATCCTTCAGCCTGTTCTTATAGGAGTGGTGCTCCACTCCTCTGATGATCTTTGTTTCCCTCTTCTGGACCCTGTCCTGACCAGTAAGTCATGAATGTCACAGCAGTCGAGGCCACATCCACCCATCCTATCTCACTTTGCCTTTTCCTACTTCTTAAACTTTTCTTGATATAGCATGCACTTTTTTCAGAGGTGTTCCAGAATTCATTATTTTCCTTCTCATATGGTGATTTACTTCTCTGTACAACTGTCAGGCTTATCTTTCACACATCCAGATTCATTAATTACTATGCTTGTTAAAAGGACTTTTCCTTTTAAGCTCTAATCCACCTTTTGAAACAGCTTTCAACTTCTAGATTCAAACTGATTTCATTTATTTAAATTTCAATTATTTCATCAATAACTCTAGCATTCTCCCACTCATCTGTTCTTTGCACAAACTTAAGAACCCTACTCAAAAGATTTCATCTTCCTTCACTCCTAACCTTACCTAAACCCTGCTATCAAATGTTCCATAGTTCAGTCCCAGTATCACACTACCTGACAGTAATATGCTGTTACAAGGGTTGCTTGTATGGGAAGAAACATCAGCCTTGTTTAATCTCATCTGCTGTAGTGTGAACTAGTCTCTAAGAGGTGCCAAGCACATCTGCATTCCATTGCAGTCACCCATAAGTACAGGTGCACTGCAGCTACTCTGATTTTTAGAACCGGGTTCTGCAGCAACATTAAAGCTTCTTTTACTTGACATGCAGCAGAGGATGTTTCCAAACCCTGATGTAAGATTGTATACCTGAGAATTTTTATTCCTGTTACTATTAATCTTTTCTATTTTCCAACTTCATCTGAAACGTGTAAGCAATTTTATTTGAAATCAGACACAGTGGCTTTGAATTATCATAGATTACATCAGGTTGGAAGAGACTCTCAGAGGTCATCTTGTTCAACCCCACCGCAGTGTGCAGGGACACCTCCAACTAGATCAGAGTGCCCAGAACCACATTGAATCTGATCTCCAATGTCCAAGGACAGGACCTTAACCAACATCCCTGGGAAACCTGTGCCTGTATTTCATCCCCTTCAGTGTAAAGAATCTCCTCCTTATATCCAACCTAAATATACCCTGCTCCAGTTTCAAACCATTATCCCTCATCCTATCACTACAAGCCCTTCTAAGCAGTCCTTCCCCAGCCTTCCTGTAGCGCTCCTTCAGATATTGAAATGTAGCTATAAGGTCTCCCTGGACCCTCCTCTTTTCCAGGCTAAACAGCCCTAATTCTTTCAGACTGTCTTAGCACCTCTCTGATCATCTTTGTGTCACTCCTCTGGCCCTGCTCCAACAGGTCCACGTCTCTCTTGTGCTGGGGACCCCAGAGCTGGACACACTGTACAGGTGCATCCTACAGCACCAGGGACGTCTCACCAGAGGGGAGCAGAGTGCTAGAATCACCTCTCAACCTGCCAGCCATGCTTCTTTTAATGCAGTCTAGGATGCCATTTGTCTTCTTAGCTGCAACTGTGCATTGTTGGCTCATGTTCAGCTTCCCATTTACCAGTACCCCCAAGTCTTTTTCTGGAGGACTGCTCTCAATTTCACCAACCCCCAGCCTGTATTGGTATCGAGGGTTGCCCCTGTTTACGTGCAGAACCAATTTATGTGCTTCATGAAACATCATGAGATACTCCCCAGCCCACTTCTCCAGTTTGTCCAGGTATCTCTGGATGGCATCTCATCCCTCAGTCTTATCAGCTGCACCACTCAGCTTGGTATTATCTGCAGATTTGCTGAGGGTGTACTCAGTCTTGCTGTGGATATTACTGATGAAGACATCAAACAGCAGAGGTCCTGCAGCACTGGTCCTGATACAGACCCTTGCAGGACACCACTAATCACCTGTCTCCATCTGGTCATTGAGCCTTTGACCACTGTCCTTTGTATGCTATCATCCAACTAATTCCTTATCCACAGAACAGTCCACCCATAAAGCCCTATTTCTGCAGCTTAGAGAGAAATTTGGGTGCCTGTGTCAAAGACTCTACAAAAGTCCAGATAGATGCCATCTGTTGGTCTTTCCTTGTTCACTGATGTAGTTATACCATCATGAAACACCATTAGTTTGGACAGGCAGGACTTACCCTTGGTGAAGCCATGCTGGTTGTCTTGAATCACCATTCTGCCCTCCATGTGTTCCAGTATAGCTTCCAGAAGGATCTGTTCCATGATCCTGAGAGACACAGAGGTGAGGCTGACAGGTTGGTAATTTCCAGGGTCCTCTTTTTCACCCTTTTTAAAAAAGTGTAATGTCTCCCTACTTCCAGTCTCCAGGGACTTCTCCTGACTTCCAGGACTTTTCAAATGTTACAGAAAGTGGCTTTGCAACTGCATCAGCTAATTCCTCCAGAACCACCAAGTTCGTCTCATCAGGTCCCATAGATTTATATATGTTCAGGATCCTCAGATGGTCCTGATCTTAATCTTCCCTTACAGTAGGAGGACTTCACCCTGCTGGTCTGCACCTGGTTGTGAAGACAGAGACAAAACAGTTATTGAGTCTTGTCCTTGTCTGTTGACACCAGCTCTCCATTCTCACTCCCCAGAGCAGGTACACTTTAACTTTTCTGGTTTGTGACCTTTTTGTTATTCTTTGTGTCCCTTGCCAAGTGCAGCTTCAGCTGTGCCTTAGCCTTCCTGACCTCATCTCTACACAACAGTTCTATGTTCCTGTAGTTCTCCCAGGATATCTGCCCTTACTTCCACTGTCTGTGCAGTTCTCTCTTGCTCTTTGTTTTGACAAGCAGGTACCTACTCACACATGCCAGTATCTTCCTCTCCTTGCCTGATTCCTTACATACAGGAATCAAGAGGCCTTGTGCTCTAAAGATAATGTCTCTCTTCAACTACAATCACTAAAACCCTTCTACCTGCCTGAGGCCCACTGAAATCCTGCTGACTGAAATGAGCTCTGCATGGCTTAATGAACTGGCTGAGAAGGTTGTCCTTCCCCATTTTCTTCATTGTATCTTAATGTTTTCTGCTTCTGTAGCACTCAAGTTCTAACACAAACTGGGAGATGCATCTTCTGCGTGACCCCAGCATCATTTTACTCTGTCCTGTCACTTGAGCTACTGGAGTTTGCTTCCCAGGGCACAGATGAAGTGTATGGCAAACACTGTGCTCCCAGAAGCCTTCTGGATTTTCCAGACAGCCTGCCAAGCCCAGCAGCTTGTGTAAACTGACTGTGCTGGATTCTAACTGCAATAAAATCTTCAAGTTTGAAAACTCCCTGGAAAGTGGGGACTGTAACACTTCTCTGGAATGCTCCTTTCCAACACTTCTTAAAACAAAAGCCAAGATCTTTATATAAACACAAAAGTCATATTCGCTTTCAGTAAATCACATCATTGTCATTGCTTATTAGACATGGAGTCATAAATCTATGTGCATGTGTATCATTCTTTACATACTTGAGGTCATCTGGATAGTAAAAGCCTCAAAATTTCATTAAAAAGAAGTTACTATATTTTCTAAGTATTCCATGAACTAAATAAAACCCAATGTTTCCTATAAATACTTCATCTGTCTCCACATGGTTGGGGAATCAGAAATAGTAATAAGTGCTGAAAGAAGGGTATTCTGGCTTGGTTTAAGAATCAATATATCCCAGAGTGCTACACAACAGATGCCAGATAGCTAGAAATAGAGCAAAGAGAATGTACTGTATAGCTTGATAAATTTGTGGCAAAATCCATCATAGAAAGCACAGAATTTGATCCCACAGTTAATGTGGAAATTGGCATCACCTACACATACAGTGCCACCATCTTTTGGATCACCTATCATTTGATCCAAAGCCACCAGCATGCTCTCACTGATTTCAGTTAGCTCAGGGAATAAACTATTTTGCCAAGCAGTGCAGTACTGGAATAACAACAAAATATCATCTGCAATGAGTGGAACAGAAAACGCAAAAACCTGCTCAAAAAAAGTAAAAAGGGATTGTGAAAGCTTTGTCCATAATGGGCAGAATTCAATGATAGCAAAGTGACTTGTAAAGTGACATCCACTTTCAGTTATAGAATTTTGAAGTAACTGGATGGGAGCCATATAGTTATTATCCATGGTCTGGGAACAGAAGCTTCCCCATTTTGTTTACAGGTGGACTGCAACTATTCTGCCTGAGAGAGGTGTGATATGGTTTCTATTGGGTCAGTAAAAGAGATGGCTTCATGTTTTTACTCTCCAGGTATCTTACAGTGTCTGAGACACTGTGAAAGAACACTTAAAGCCAGGGTTATATTTATTCCTGAGTAAAATCATGACTGAATTCCATTACAATTATAACCTCAGTGTCAGCATGGGTGTAACTCATGAGAGACCTCCATTGTACTTGAGGGTGTAGTCTTTAGGATCTGACATTTAAAAGGTTAAGTGACTTAGAACACTGAACAGAAGGGAAAGTAGCAGGGATAAAAGGAATAATTGAGTGGCACTGAATTTTTTAACCAGCAGGGAAAATTACAAGTGAAGGAGTTGCATTGTGAAGTAAACATAGGCTGCAGAGCAGCAGAGAAGTTAAAAAATAAAAAAAAGGACACAGATCAAGAAGTTTTTGTTTTCATAAAATAAGAACTTTTATTGTTTTATCCTGATGTCATCTTTTATGCAGATCACATATCTATTTAATCTCCAAACTTTTTTTGGAGCAAGAAGCCCCAGATATTCCAACAGCATCCAAACATTACTGGAGATCTGGCCAATCTATATTTTAGTCTGTCTTAATCTATAAAGGGTATTTATTAACACCAAGATGTTTAGAATGAGCACAAATAAACTCAGAATATCTGAAGCTCTTCTAGTTTGTGGAAAGATGAAAAAAAATAAAAGGCAGAAAGAAATACCTTTGAGTTTTATAGTTAAATTCTTAAAACAGAGCTAATGGTGTTGCTACTCATGGTCTCCAGGAGGCAGTAACATTATTGGATGTGCAGTTATCTCTTCCCATTATGTGCCCTGTCTAGCAGCTGTAGTTCCTGAAAGGCTGTAGACCTGTGAAACTGTGATAAAGATTATCAAAGACACTTCCACACCTAACACTGAGGCAGCTGGAATACAGTATCTAAAAGCCTTTGAAATGTGTCCAATACCCTTTCATGCATACATAACCCAATGTGTCTAATGCTCTTTCATGCATCGTAAACCTGTCCTCCATTACAGCTAGATTATGCTCAAAAAAGGGTTGGGCTTTTTTTTTTTTTTTTAAAGGAATAGGGACATGAAATAGAAACAGCTAAAGTGTGTGACACTGGCACAGCTGAGCAATACATGCATCCAGAATCATAGAATCAATCAGGCTGGAAGAGACCTCCAAGCTCATCCAGCCCCACGTCTCAACCAGCCCTAGCCAATCAACCAGACCATGGCACTAAGTGCCCCATCCAGGCTTTTCTTCAACACCCCCAGGGATGGTGACTCCACCACCTCCCTGGGCAGCCCATTCCAATGCCAATCACTCTCTCTATCAAGAACTTCCTCCTAGCATCCACCCTAGACCTCCCCTGGCACAGCTTGAGACTGTGTCCCCTTGTTCTGTTGCTGGTTGCCTAGCAGAAGAGATCAGCCTCTACCCAGTTACAACTTCCTTTCAGGTAGCTGTAGACAGCAGTGTGGAAAATCTACCATGTCAGGAAACTACAGCAAGCTGCAAATAACAGCAATTTTCTGCTTCACCATACACTTGGAGTAGACTGGAGGTAGCTGGTACAGGTTTTTCTGTCAAAGTAGTGAATGCCAAGAGAAAATTTACAGTAATATGGGATAAACTCATTTGTACAACCACCCTGGATATTAGATCCAAGAATGCCATCATAGCAGGAATAGTTTTTCTCTATTTTTGCCCAGTTCCTTACAGAGTTGAGACTTCTGTGATCTTACACTCAGTGCATAAGTTTATGTGAATGCCCTTAGAAGACTTTAAACCAGTTAGCCAGTTTCACCCACTTCTTTGCAGAGAGGTAGGTGACAGTTACTGTAATGAAGAGAGTCTACTAGTGCTCTTAGGAAGAAAAAGATGAAGTCTGAATTCAATCCTCATTAGATTTATGTTTGAGAGAAATGCTATAACCCCATCAAAGCAAGGCAAAACTTCATTTGGCATTTGCTTCTTGGTAGATGAAACCACATGGAACACTGGAACAGGCTGCCTAGGGGAGTTGTGGAATCTCCCTCTCTGGAGACATTCAAGACCCACCTGAAAGCATTCAAGTCTGATCATGTATGGGTGATCTTCTGCTGGCAGTAGGGTTGGAGTAGATGATCTTTCAAGGTCCCTTCCAGTCCCCAACAATCTGTGATTCTCCATCCCCCCCATCTTCCTAAAGTCGCCCCTACTCCCCCCTGTCCCTACCCTTCACTCTGCCTAAACAGCTCTGCTCCACCACCAACAATTTTGCAGTTTGAGGTAAAAGCCTCAAATAGCTAAAATATCACAAAGAGGACCTCAGCCCCAGTAAGGACACCCAGACAGCACCCGTGGATGATGTTGCAGTGGTCACTAACCCTGTTCCTAGCCAGCCGGGGGGCCACCAGGCCCCCCGGCCTTTGAACCCTCCACCCATTCACCCAGTGCACACCATGGGGACTCACCAGTGATGCCAGGCAGAGGATCCCTTGGCCCAGATGGGCCTGGCTTGGGGCTTCTGCCCTTCCTGCGGGAGATTATAAAGGGGAATGGGCAGGGAGGGTAAAACATCCACACCTGGGGTGGGAGGAGACTCCAACAAAGCCCAGGTGCTCTGGGAGCTATGGGGAAAGAAGGCGAAAATGGTGCAGGTGGGGTTGAAAGGGGGCAGATATGGCATTCCAGTGTGATCTGAAATAGGTGATCCTGCTCTGGCAGGGGGATCGGACTGGAAGATGTTCTGAGGTCTCTTCCAGCCCCTTAATATGAAATAAACCCAGGGCAAAAAAAGCCTTGTATGTACCAACATAATCCTACAGCACTCCTCAAAAATGGAAGTGATAAACTTGTACTTATTTTGTATCAGAAACATACCACACTGATCTAGAAAAGCTGAGGGAGAAGGAGCCCCTCACAGGTGTCAGAGCAACAACGCACCTGCGTTTGCACAGATGTGTCCAGGGAGAGCTGCTCTCCAAGGAGCATTGTTTCTCCCTCTCACAAGTCCTATCTGCATAGGAAGAGAAGTGTGGCTTGCTTACCGAAAGCAAGTGCAAAGCTCCCTATCCATCAAATAAACAAGTGTGTTATTTGGAAGGTTTTAATAGGCAGGTTTTTTCTCTCCAGAACACAGATGCAGACATCTGAGGGCTGTATGAATTCAGGGCCAGCAGGAAGAGCCCTAAAGGTTGAACTTCCATGTGACTGAGCAACTTTGACCTTTATAAACGATAACCAGTGAGCAAAACTTTAACAGGAATAATTTAAAGGTTGTGGATTAGGACAGTCATTATAAAATCAAATAGGTAAAATGGAGAATCACCACTTTTCCCCTTCACAGTGCTCACCTTCTCAGCCTTCATTCCCTGGCAGCACTCAACACAACACCTCAAAAACCTTTCAAAACAAAGGAATTCCTAGTGAGATAGTGGTCCAGTGGTAGTAGTGAGTATAACCAGTCCGGTATGGCTCCTGCAGTGAGTGGTGGTCAATGGAGTTAAACCCAGTTGGTGGCCGGTCACTATTGGTGTTCTTCCTCGGGGACCTGTGTTGGGACCACTTCTTTTTAACATCTTTATTGATGACCTTGATTCAGGCATAGAATGTGTCAGCAGTAAGTTTGCAGGTGACACCAAGTTAGGTGGCAGTGTTGAATAGAATGAGGGTAGAGAGGCTCTTCAGAGGGACTCAGATAGGCTAGACCAATGGGATGAGTTTCAACAAGGCCAAATGCCAGGTCCTGCACTTGGGTCACAACAACCCCAAGCAACACCACAGGACTGGGGCAGTGTGGGTGGCAGAAAGGGATCTGGGAGTTGTAAGACAGGAGCTGAATATGAGCCAGCAGTGTGCCCAGGCAGCCAAGAAGGCCAATGGCTTCCTGGCTTGGATTAAAAATGCTGTGGCCAGCAGGAGTAGGGAGGTGATTGTCCTCTACTCGCAGTCTTCTACTTCTCCTTTTCTCCCAATTTTCTCTGCTCCCATTTCTCTGTATCTATCCCTATCCTTATCCCCATGCCTAGAAGCCACATGCTAAGTGCTCTATTACTGCCGCCTTCTATTCAATTGCCTTTTCTCCAGCACAGTAAAGAAACCATCTCCACTGGCTGAGCAGTACAGGAATGTTCCACTTATCGCTCATCATTAGAAGAGCTGTCAGAGTGTAAAAAATCATAAAATCATAGAATGGTAAGATTGGAAGGGACCTCAAGGATCATCTAGTTCCAACCCCCTGACATAGGCAGGGACACTTCCCACTAGTNCTGAAGGCTCATGTTGAACTTTTTATATAGAAAGCAATCATGATTCTCCTAGCCCACCAAGAAAACAATCCAGCTGACTTTGTGTTCTGATTGTCTTTAATTATGGCAAAATGTGAATTATTTCAGTTGCTTTTCTCAACAAGGCCCAGTTACATGGAAAGGGATGGAATTGTGAGAAAACCCAGCATTAGGAAAGGTTGAGACACATCCATAGTCATGACTGCAATGAAAGTATAGCTGGAGCTGAGTATGTGTTTAAGAGTTTTTCTAGAATCTGAGGCTGAGACACAGTGGTGGATGCAGTAAATATATGCTTTCCTATAAACTCTTCATAGAGATAAGATCCTCTTTTAATTAAATGTGGCTAATTAAAGTAAACAGCAGGTTTCAGGCTGCAGAGTTTATCTCATTTGCTGCACTGAGACAAAAATAACCAAAGGCTTTGTCGCACTAACTCTGTACAGCAATGTAACTATACTGGGTCAGCTGCCTCAAAATTTTTCCAGACACATTAGTAACTTCATCTCTGTGTGTACCTAACAGGGGCTAGGTTTGGGGAGAAATGAGTATGTCTGAGTGGAGGACAGTCTATTTCTTTGCAAGAAGCAGACAATAAGCATTAAACAAAGGCAAAATTGATTCTTCTACAAAATTACTTGTAGCATTTCCTTTTCCTGTGGGAAATGAAAAAGTGATAAAAGCTGTGGTACTCCTAAAACCTGTTTCACCTACTATACCTTCTATCATTTCCTCAGAGAATTAGACATTTCTCTTAATCTGATGTTGTAAGTTGGTTTTTTTTCCCAACATCTAGAGACAATGAGAAAAGCATCGGCAGGAAATAAGCATAAGGTTCCTACTTATCCAAATCTTCCCAGTATGAGGGGACATTTTATCAGGACATTAGGATATGGAAATAGGAGATAAGCAACATTAAGACTTCTAATGAATGATGGTCTAGCACTTTTGGTTACTTCATTTCCCTCCACTGCTACTCCACAGGTAACAGCTTGAGAACTACTCTACAGCAACAGTCATTTCCCAAGAAAGCTATGAAGGGAAAGGAGAGCATGCAAGGCTTAAATGATAGTGTTGCCTGCTGTCCATTTCTTTCTACACCACTTACTGTGCTCCATGGCACATTTATCCCTCGCGTAATTTGTCCCTTGCTCAGACTTTTAATATTTCCCTGGTGACAGAAAGGACTGAGGTGGAGGCTCTGGGCAGCCTGGAGAGGTCCCTTCCAACCCAGAACATTGTAAGATTCTGTGATTTCTTTGTCTATTCAAACATCCCCAATATTAGCCTAAAGTGATCTATTTCTCCTGCATTATCTCCCACTACCTGCATGTATATGAGAACTGACAGCCAGGAGAATAGAAGCCTACCCTGAACAAAGTCACAAATGTTTATAAGTCAGTGTTTTTAATCCTTTGCCACCCATTCTTCACCAAATCTAGCAGAAGAGAAAACTTCTGGAAACTATGGAAGTTTTTAGGTTGTGATATCACAGTCTGGTAGAGGGAATTCCTAAGTTGGTTTTTTTTTTTCCCATTAAAATCAGCATAAAAAATAGTGAGCGGCTGCATAAGAAGGTATGTAGTAGTAATGCATGTATAGAAAAAAAAGGGAAAAAAATCTGGTTTACTTTGGTTTTCAAGTCCTTGAAGTCTGCCACCTTAGTATCTGGTTAATATAGTTTTGAACATCTCTATTTCTCTCTAAATATATTTAGAATAGATATAAAATCATGTTTTGTTTACATATATATATATATATGTGTATATATATATATGCAAGGCAATGCTGTCATTTATATATATATATATATATTTACATATACATGCAAGGCAATGTTGTCATTTATATATATATTTATATATATATGCAAGGCAATGCTGTCATTTATATCTATATTTTTATATATATATGCAAGGCAATGCTGTCATTTATATCTATATTTATATATACATATGCAAGGCAATGCTGTCATATATTTACATGCAGTTATACACTTCTGGATTATAATACTAAATGTTACTATTACTTATGAAGCTGGACTAACTGTTCTTCAAATACTATTAACTCCCAGCTATGATCTATAATATTTCTCCAATAAAAAATACAGTGTAAAATAAAAATAAAAAGGCTTAAGCTTTATTACTGTTAATGACAAACTGAGGATTCTACTATTAAGATTTCAATAACTGTCATGTTACTTGGGAAGTAAGCAATAAATCTTCTTAGTAAAAGCAGCTTAAATGACAGTTGTTCATCTTTATAGATGATATATAGACATAGAAAAGATATCTGCATGACACAAAGTAGTGTGTTACTGCAGCTAAAAAACCTACACAAAGCTTACTTTTTCAGCCTCTGAAGTAAACACAGGTAGGTGACAATAACGATCAACGTTCATTATTTAAGTGGTTTAGGTGCAAGCTGCACTGCTCAAACATTTACGAAGATAAAACATTTATGAAGATAAAACTCTTTGCCCCAGAGAATATCCTCTGATGGATATTGGGCCAGGGTGCTTGAGCAGGAAAAGGCAGAACTGGAAGTACCATGCAGCTACTAGAATACGCAGCAACAATTCACATTCGTAAAAGTAGAACTGGGCAAAAGTATGATTTTTCACTGCTTACTAAAATGAACTGCCTTCTTTTCCACTTAGCTGGGTGGTGGGCATTTTCTTCTCCCATTGAACTAGCCAGACAAAATATTGTTTTCAACAATTTGAGGCAAAGGCCACGGAAACAAAAAGAATAGTACTCACTAATCTACAAGATTTTAAAAGTCAGCATTTACAATTCTATGCACTCTTCTGACTCACATGATTTTTTTTTCCCCCATGATGTCCTAAGATCAAAATAAAGATCTAAAATTTTCAACTACCTTTCTTATTGGTAGTATCAGAAGACATTACAAGTCATCAGCACAAATTAGGCATTGTGTTCAGTAGGTAGCCTGTAGAAATTTGACCCATTATGTAGTATTTCTCTGCTTTATTTCTTCTCTTCCCACAGGGGCTAGAATCACCAAACTGCCAGGGGATCTTACATGTAGATTAGTTTCCTAATTAGGCACTTTTTTGCTACCTATACAGAGTATGCATGATGCTCTGCACCACTGAGGTTTCATTCAAGTTATTTTTTGAGGGCTTTGATATAATCAACACACATAGGCATTTGGCTTCACTTTCCTTCAGGTAAATTTTGTCAGTAGTAATATCAGAGTGAACCTATTCGTTCAAGTACTCAGCAATCCTCTTCCACCTCTGTGAAATGTTTGTATTCTTTTCAATGAGCAGGGGGATGAAAGCAGAGAAATACTACATAATGGGTCAAATTTCTACAGGCTACCTACTGAATGCAGTGCTGAATGTGCCCTGATGACTTGTAATGTCTTCTGATACTACCAATAAGAAAGGTAGTTGAAAATTTTAGATCTTTATTTTGATCTTAGTACATCATGGTGAAAAAAAAATCATCTAGGTCAGAAGAATGCATAGAATTGTAAATGATGACTTTTTAAATCTTATAGTAGATCAGTGAGTACTATTCTTTTTTTTTCCCTTTTTTCTTTTTTTTTTTTTTTTTGGTGATGTTTTGTTTGTTTGTTTGTTGTATTGTAAAATATGCTGTATTTTCAATGAGGTGAATCCAAATACAAACTATAATTCTACAAAAAAAAAAAAAAAAACAAACCCCAAAAAAAGATGACGTGGCTGAAATAATAAACCCAGTATATTTGAAGAGCCATTTTCCATACATTTAAGAGCACAATGTAGTTCTGGCTGCACTGCTGATTTTGGGGACAAAACCAAACCTGTAAACCAGAGCAGCTCCAAATATGGAGAACAGGCAGGTGCCTCAGTGTCTCTGCCACCTCTTTCTACTTCTGCTCCTAAGCAAAATTGCTGACAGACTTACTCAGTATAAATTCTTACATCCCAGGTTTCTCAGTCTTTCTGCCACCTCTTTCCACTTCTTCTCCTAAGCCAAAAAATGCTGACAGACTTACTCAGTACAAATTCTTACATCTTTACTCCAGTATAGATTTTGGTTCTCCTAAATTACATATCTATTTTCAGGCTGCAGCTAAACTCATCTTTAAAATGGTAATGGGATTCAGGCTTTCATTTAAGGTAAACCAAGTTTGGTTTGCACAAAGGCATTGTTTAACAAAGACTATTAATTCCTAGGAAAATGGAAGGGCTTTTATCCGTTCAATAGAAATGAAATTAAGACTCTGGAGAGTGGATTCAGAGAGGTGTTAAAGCACTAAGAGAAGAGAGAAGAGAAGAGAAGAGAAGAGAAGAGAAGAGAAGAGAAGAGAAGAGAAGAGAAGAGAAGAGAAGAGAAGAGAAGAGAAGAGAAGAGAAGAGAAGAGAATAAGATAGGGTAGGATAGGATAGAATAGAGTCGGACAGGATAGGATAGGATAGGATAGGATAGGATAGGATAGGATAGAATAGAGTAGGATAGAATAGGATAGGATAGGATAGGTTAGGATAGGATAGGGTAGAATAGAATAGAATAGAATAGAATAGAATAGAATAGAATAGAATAGAATAGGATAGGATAGGATAGAATAGGGTAGAATAAAATAGAGTAGAATACAGTAGAGTTGAATAGGATAGGACAGGATAGAATAGAATAGAATAGAATAGAATAGAATAGAATAGAATAGGAGTTGGGCACCTATAACTTTTTATGGGTCTAGGCCTCTAGAACCTAAGTTAAAGTCTGTAATTCACCAAACATCTTAAAGCATTGTTAAATCAATATTTTGGAAATAGTTATTGTGCATTTTAAGATTACATGCAAGTAAACCAAAGCAAATAAGGCTGAATGTTAAACACACTCTTCAGCTAATTTTAAACTTTTTTTATTGTTTGCTTCTAAAAAGAAAGGAAAAGCACATATAACAGAACATACACATCCATATTTCATTACTGTATTTAAAGCTTTTTCTTACAGCTACTAGGATCAAGAATTAATATTAGTTTCTGTCTGCCCTTTTTCATTACATTGCTATTAGAAATTACCACTGTGTGCACAGTTACTTTCACATCTGTCTTTCCTGACAGAGAAATACTACTCAAGAACATACTGTCCCCTAGAAAGAAGAAAAAAAGCAAAGAAAAGCAAAGAAACAAAAAGAAAAGGAAAAGAAAAGAAAAGAAAAGAAAAGAAAAGAAAAGAAAAGAAAAGAAAAGAAAAGAAAAGAAAAGAAAAGAAAAGAAAAGAAAAGAAAAGAAAAGAGAAAGGAAAAAAGAAAGGAAAAAAGAAGAGAAAAAAGAAAAGGAAAGAAAAGAATCTGCAGATTAATATATGGCAACATTTCTGGTACTGAAGCTAAAGGGATGCTATGCAGTTGATTAAGCCACAAAATTGATTTACCTTTAAAGATGTTTCATATTATAGCTCTTTACTTCCAGACTCCCAAACGTGGTTCTTTTGAGAATCAGTCTTCATTGACAAATGATTATGACAAAGCAATAACAAATGGGGCCAGGAACAGCTCCAAGAGGTATGCTTATTGATGTCTTTTCAGAACACCCAAAGGCACTCTTAAGACCTGCTTCATTGTCTTTCCTGACAGTAAACTTTCAAGCCCAACTCCCTACTGTATTTTGAAAAACATCTTCCAGAGCACTCAGGACCCATATTTAAAGCCGTGATTGTTGGTTTCATGCAGCCTGTGCAAACACAAAATCACCTCAAGCATTCCTGGTCCAACCATTCATGAGAGAATAATTTTTAAGACAAGTTATAGGATGCTCCTGGGACCTCTTTTTAAAAACATGTTAGATTGAGCCAAACAATATATAAGGACCAGTAAAGAGCAGGAAGGATATTCAAAGGCATGATTGACAACTGTATATCTCATTCTCATTTACTTTCTGTAGAAATTAGGCATGTAAAATGACATCTGAGACTTTGAAAAGCTCCACCTACTAATTTTAAAGCACAGGATAGTAGCATGTTGTAATAAATTAGAAAGTATGTCATTCTGAACAAAAGACAGCTTGCTGCAGCCTTATTGCAGAAAAATGTCATTGGATATGAATTCATTAAGTTTGTGCATGCATTTAGTTCCCTTGTGGTGTAAAAGCTGTGGGTTCTGCTGATTGTTAAAAACATTAAGAAGTACATTTCCCAAAACCATAGGTAGAAATACTAAAAATTTCATGTGCATAAAGGCATAAAGGGACATAATTTACAGTTTCTGTGTGAGACATGGGCATTTTAAATAGTTCATATAACAGCCCACTGCAATTTAGGACACAGCAAAGATTTTTCCCCATGATCACAGGCTTGCTTACCTTACCTCTTTATCCTCATAAACCAGGGCTGACTTATGCTAACCATTGAAAAGCCATCTGTGAGGGTTAGTATATTGCTCTCTCTGAATGACCTGATGTGTGCTGAGAGAACTGCAAAACAGCATAAGGAATTAGGCCCACTTATTGTAATATATGAAATATATGTGTTCATGGTAACCTTCAATGGAAGTTAAAGTAGCAGCTGGCATCCAGCTTGACACTTTAAAACCTGCACTTCACTTGTTTTAGAAAGGCAGCTGTAAAAGTTGAATTTCTATCTAGTAGTAGTAAAGGCAAAAGTTAAGCTCCAGAGAACAACAGAGGTGAGAGTACAGTCTGGAACGTGGCTTTTAACTCAAAGGTGTTGTGCTTAGTTCTCAGGATATTATATGTCCAGAGAATTAGTGTGGCATTACACATACATGATTTAATTTTCTTCGGCTCCATGGAAAGCTGTGAGGGTAAGTGCAGTTGCCATTGTCCTGAATTTTTTAGCAGTTGAACATGGGAACTGCTGCAGCCACATTTTTGTTGCCCTGGACAAAAGCATGGTCTTACAAAGGCATGGTATATATGTTCCTTCCGATCTGCTCCTCTGTTTCTACAGACAGTGAGAAAATGTGGGGTTTGTGTGCGACCTGGGAACACCCTGATGAGGTGTTGTATGCTGTTTTGAGAGATTTACAAGTAGCCAAATACTATGTCAGAATCACAGAATCATAGAATGTTTTGGGTTGGAAGGGATCTTAAAGATCATCTAGATACAACCTGCCTGCCATGGGCAGGGACACCTTCCACTAGACCAAGTTGTTCAAGGCCCCGTCCAACCTGGCCTTGAACAACTCCAGGGTGGTGACATCCACAACCTCCATGGGCAATCTGTTCCAGTGTCCCACCACCCTCACTGGAAAGAATCTCTTCTTAATATCCAGTCTAAATCAACTCTCTTCCAGTTTAAATCCATTCCCTCTAATCTTATCACTGCAAGCCCTTGTAAAAAGCGCAGAACTCTTGAAGAACTTTGCAAAATAGAGTCACAGTGTAGAACATTGTTTCACAGGAGTGTAGATATGTGTTCTGTAACAAACACAAGGCAATGAACCTAGGAAAAGAATAAACCTGAACTATAATTACAGGATACCAAACTCAGAACTGCCAGAAATAGTTCACTGAAAAGACCCTGGAAACAGCTGAGAACATCAATTCAAAATGTAACAGTTGTCAACAAATCCCAGAAATGTTTGGCATCATTTGGAAAGGTACTGACAACAAGACAAGAGATGTTATTTTATTGCTATTTAAGATCTTCTTTTGCCTGCGTAAGGTTCTGGTTCCTGCAACTGAAGAGGGATGCAGCACAGATAAGAGAAGGTACAGTGAAGGAAAGCTAAGATGATTATGGTGATGAAGTAGCCAGTTTATGAGCTGTTTTATGATAAGACATTAAGAAATTTGGAAATCTTGAATTTGGAGAAGTGGATGATGGAAGGTGGGATAAAGATTTACAAATCAAAGTGGATAAAGAGAATTAAGAATTGTAATTCACCATAGTACAATACAGGAGCTAGGGGATAGCCATCAAGGCTATTCAGAGATCAATTTAAAATGGATAAAAGTAATTCTTTACATAGAGGGTAAGGGTAATGAACCTCTGAAATTTATCATAAAAGGAAGTTGTGGATGTATCTAGTGTATCAATAGGTTAAAAAAATGGTTAGACAAAGTCATAGATAACAGGTCTCAATGCAGATACCCCTAACAACCCTAGTACCATAATCCTGGATGGGTGGAGTATAAGGGCAATGTACTGAAAAAAGGATTAAGTCTCCAAACAACACCTTTTTGTGTCTCTGTCTGAAACACAGTACTGAGCTTGATGGACCATTAGTCTGATCTATTAGGACTTTTCTCATTTTGTTACAGTTTCATGTACAAAAATTCTGGGTAATAATATAGGACTGCTTATGTGCAGTCATAGCATAAATATTGCAGGTTAGAGTAGGAATATTGCCCAGGTGGTTACTCACTGTATATGGTGAGGCATTACTGTGCCTTACAGGTACTTACTGATTAAAAACTGATTTGGGATTTGGGGAATGCATGCAGAAAATCTAAGCAGCATATCTAAAGGAGATGGGAAACACAGCACACTGTCCATGGCGGGCAGGCTGTTGGCTTCACCCATCCTAGCACAGAGCAACCATTCTCCTAACAAAGTCAGCAGGCTGCAGATCAAAAGAACTGCAATGTGTGCTAAAGCACTTCTGAAAAATGGAGGGGAAGACAATTCCCAGAACTGCTACCAGACCAACAGGCAGAGTCTGTGGAAGAAGCCTAAGGACATTTAGTCTTGGTTCCAGGAAAAAGCAAGTATACACACATTTGGAACTTACTGGGTTTGTGAAATACTTTTCTGGAAAACATTTTATTATAAGTAAATATTTTAAGGTGTTTAGAAGAGAGCTTGGTCACTGTATGAGCTATTGTTGTGGCCCCAGATAGACAATAAGGGCCAGGATCTCTGCTTGCTGAGAAATTCACAGCATGTTTTGGAGAGTGATGGCCAGATTTGAAGGTAGGAGATAAACATGATCCCTGGTAGAACCAGGTGATGGCAAGAAGCCAGAGGCAGTAGGGTGGGGAAGGTTACACCCTTCTTGATTTGCAGGTGGTTAAGGATACTTTTCAGCGGGCACTGCTGACAGCCAGGCTTTGAATATGAGGCCTGATGTTTGTTAACTTTACCCATAACTCTGACTGCTGACAGGGCCAGTCTGTGCTAGAAATAATTTCTATCCATGAGGTCCGCAGACAATATAAATGTAACAGCGGGTAGAGAAAAAGAGATAGACATCCATTATACACATGGAGAAGACAAACACAGAATGACAAAAGACTTGTCTAAAATAGCACAGGTGTCTCAGCCAGAACCAGGCACTGAGCCCCAAATGTCTGAATCCTTACTTGAACCCTCAACTCAGGACATCTCTCTCGTTAACAGTAACACTGTCGTATTAGGAAGGCACAAAGCCAGACAGACAAGCTAATACAGTGCCTCTATGTAATCAATCAGTTGCAAGCAGGCATCTGGCATAATCATCTTTGCTTTCCTTTCCTTCTGCTTGTTCTCTTCTTTCCCTACCTGCTGATTTCTTCTTTTTGCAGAAAAGCTTCATCATTCTATCTCCAAGGATTAGCTGACACAGAGAACTTCGACAGGACCTTGCTAGCACTATGATGGAGTATCTTTTTACAGAAAAAGCTTTTAATAAGCCTAGCATCTTTCCTCAGTTGTCTCACATAAGCAGCTCTTTTTATGTTATCACAAGAACTGAAGAAATGAGTGAAAGGAAAATATCATTCATAGTTTTAATGAAATTTGCCTCAGTAATGCTTGTGCCTATTTGTCAATTTGTGTTACAGAAGGATTTTAGCCAGCCGGTTTACTGGCATTGATGAGTTAGGGTTTGGGAAAGAAAAAACAAAGAGACTGATAGACAGAAAAGTTATCTTCAGAGCAGGACAATTAAGTATAACCTACCAAGCAGGTGGACAAGAAACCCTGAAACTCAAATCAGCCTTCTCTCAGCAATTGTGTCACTCATTCCTTTAGTAAATTTCCTACCCATGTAATTTTTTTCATGTTTTTTTTTTTCCCCATGCTTTCTTCATACACATACATCAATATTCACGTTTAATCTATTTAGTTTTAAAAGGCAAGGGGTGGAGGAGGAATTGTAGGGGAGAAATTCCAAAGCTCTAGTCTTGCTGAGTTACCCCATCACATTTAGAACAGACAGTAGAGGAAAAAGAATGTCCCAAAGAGTCAGAAAACACAAAAATGTCTGATTTGTATGCCAAATTACAGCACAGTCTGTATTTAAAGCACTTCTGTCAATCACAAGCTTGAAAGAGAAAAATTTAAAAATGCACTCATCAAATAAAAAAAAATAAATTTGTACATATAAGGAAGCTACAATTTGCTCATGGATACTTCATGATCTAAGAAAAATGCCAAACTCATCAGACAAATTGTTTGCTGCAAATTATTCACTTGACTCTAAATTGCTACTCTTCCAGGGAAATACAATGGAAACCTACAACTCTTTGTCATCAGATTTGCTCTTTGGGAGTTGCATCATATTCACTGTGCTTAACAAAAAGAGCTTTGTATGACAGTTAGCAGTATAAGAGTAACAAAAGGATTTTGCTGCCTTTATTCCTTGGTTTTAAATTGCCTTCCTCTGTATTAATATTATAAATGTATGGTTCACATACAGACCCTGATGCAGCAGGAGATTTCAATTTTCCTTTCCCTTAGTTAAGCAAGGCTGAAGAAAGATCCTAAAATAACACAAGAAAGATTGTATGGTGAAGGACGTGCTTATTTGCCCTGTTGAACATTGACACATTGACATGTTTTCTAGCTGGTCTGAACTTTACATTCCAAAGGCAAATATTTTTGTCAGTCGATCTAAGCACAGGCAACGTCTGACAAAGGCCCTGTTATTGCTGCCCTTTGAGCTGAAGGAACTCACCAGCCCACTAGAGCACAGTCCTTCCTCCTTGGATATCAGTATTTGGCATTGCATAAATAAATGATCAAGTAAGCAGCCACGAAAGAAATATTGTAGGAAGCAAAGCAAAAAGATAGAGGAAATAACCTTGCTACTGGAATTAAAATGTAAGGAAGCAGTAAACAAATTATATTAAAGGCCTACAATACACTCACTCAAAACACTTAGGTACAAATCTTTAAACCTCTTCTTCACTTGACCCACCCAGAAATAAATGGTTTATTGTTCTCGGTTTGTCTGGCTTCCTCTCCTGCCTGTTATATATGAATACACCCATACAAGGCAGGCTTTTTTTTACCCCTGCCAGCTGACATTATTATAATGAATAATGAACTTTATATTTCATCTCTGTATCCTTGCCAATCTCCTTCAGCATTTTTGAAAAAGGATTACTTAAACTGCAGAGTGCTTAGAATGGTACTCATATTTTTATGTTGTGCTGCTTCAGTCCTTTGTCTTGAGATGGATGATTCAAACATAAAGCTCGTACCATAAAACGGTGTACAGATGATGCACTATAAATCTGCACATCTAACAGTGATTAACAGAGGTAGGTGTTACAGCCAGTAATTGTATGAGAGCTGTTGGTGAAAATAGAAGCAGAAAAAGAGATCTGAGAAACCACAGGGAAGAATCAATTGTGGGGACAAAAGTTGCTCTATATATGTATAAAATGCTAATTATCTGAGTAAGATTAATGGTGGATCACCATTAGAGAATGCCATTTGCATTTGTGAAGACCAGGATAGTCCTTTCTTGCCAGAGAGTAAACACAGAGTGTGTCTTTGGCTGTAACAAAAATACAGAAAGTGCTTGAAAGTATTGGGTTTTTGGATTGTTTCCCCAGATAAGTATTTTACTTTTTCCAGCCCTCTCTCTCCTGACAGGGAGAAGGTTGAAGGAATAACAGCACTTAGGGAGCAAAACTGTTGTCTTATAAACAAATTCACAGCTGCAAGTCTGGATAGATCAAGGCATAACTAGGTTCATGTCCCGCATATGGAAGTATATACTTAGGCTGTTTCATTTCAAGTTGTCTGAAATACCATTGATATATGGGCATTCAGTTCTGGTTGTGCAGCACGAGCCTGCAGCTGCTGCAGCCAACGTGAAGATGCTTAATAGGTACATGGAGACACAGACTGTCCTTAGCTGGCTTGCTCTTCCTCAGCCCAGAGCTCTCCCTACAAGACTTGCCCATTTCTGGTCTGATCTTTCTGTGGCAGCTGGTTCCCTAACAAATAGAAACATGGAGATTGAAAAACCTTCACTGAGTCACTCTATAATATCAGACACAACAAATTCTGCTGCTGAGCTAAAGGAACATTTCTTAGATAAGTAAAAATGGTTACTATTTAAAAAAAAAACCTGGAGTATGTACCATGTACTAAGCAAACCCGCAAGAATGCAAGTTCATCTTTTGTTTGAGAAATTCAGCTGAAGATATATCATGGATCACTTCAAATTTAAGAAAAAAATAATATTTAAGGTGGTTTTTAAAGGTCTGAAGAGGGGTTTTAAATGAGCGACCTGCAGATATCAGTGAAGAGCATACAGGACTACTTCAATGACTATCTGCATTAAGCGAAGAAGCAGCTCCTGCCTCAGGTGTCCTTTCACATATATTCATGAGGTGAAAGAGTGAGAGCTATCACTACCCCAGAGCACTACAGTACTCCTTCAGAAAGTCACCAAATAACATTTCAGCAAAGCATGTAATGGTAACTTAAGAGAAGCTACCATGAAACTAGATAAACTTTTAAACACATTTAGCAAAGCAGTTACATTTTTCATTTCAAGGCAAGTGATAGATAATACAGATCAAAGGAAGTTCGTACAGAAAATGTTGTATAAAATGAAAAAAATATTCACAAATAACATCATTCATTTTACAGTCTCTCCTCAGCACTTCTTATTTATCAGCTGAGTTTTGTTTTCTATTTTGAACTTTAACAGCTATCATTTGACACAGCAATAACCCTATAATCTGTGAGGAAAAACATCCTCACAGATCAAAGATCTATAGAGACTAGAGAGAGTTCCAAGCACTGTCCAGAATCAAGGTGTGAATCTTTTGAATGAAATCCTACTTTGGAAGTATAATTTGCTGAGCAAATTCACACTGCAAACCAGGTTCAGTAAATGCCTTCAGCCATTTTGCAGCCAAGCACACACAGACCTCTTTTCCTGAGGTACAACAGACAGCACTGCCTCTTCCCATCAGGTAAAAGGCATTTCTGATGCCTCAAGAATGCAGCTGAGAAAAGCCACAGCTCTGAGCAGTAGCTGCAGGTTGGCCAGTCAGAGGGATAAAGTTGCACACCAGGTCTGAACTGTAACCAGCTCCCTTACAGCAATGAGATACCTGTGTCATGTCTCTTTTATGACCTCAGCCACATAGGCCTGTCCTTCACAGCTGCCTTTGATAGCAGTATCAGGTTAACATGTCAAAACCAAGCTTTGTCAGTATGGGAGACATAAGCCCTTTCTCTGCGTCAGAGTGGAGGAACCCGATGAACAAAGCTTGTGCTGAACGTGATGTTAGAGGTGTGTAGATGTGCTCATTGCTTTTGCTCTTGGGACAAAACAAAGGGTGGCATCAATAACCCTTCAACATACCCACCCTGCATGTCAGTCTTTTCCAATCCACGAAAGGTGAAGAAGCAGCAATGCAAGGTGTGATTTTCATCTCTAACTGCTAGTTTTAGCAAATCTGGTCCCTTTATGCATGAGACTCCTTTCTTTGAACCTGACAGCAAATAAGTATTTTTCATAGAAGTCTGTCTTTTAACAAAAAATCTCCATTATTGTGGATTTCATAATGTGCCTTGTCACTGTTGTGGTAGACCTAAATAGGCCAAAATAGGCTTATACATGTCCTGGCTTGCCCAGACATGTTTTTCTGCTCTCCCTCCTTCTGTTTTGGGGAGAAGGACCAAGGGAAGGAGGACAAAGAACCTGGAGCCACTGAGTCTAAGGACCCTGGTCTTTTGCATCCTGTAGTAAACAAGGTACATAGGCTCAGCTTGTGCCTGCCTTGTGCCAGGCCTGTGTTCTGCCCTAAAGAGGGTAAAGCAAGCCTATGGATTCACCTAATATGGTCAAGCTTGGCATAGTGCCATTCTGATTGGCTATTCTGTGTCCAAAGGCCCATTAGTCTCAGGCTGTATTGATAAAAGGAGATGAGCAGGTGACATAACCTGCTCTGACATTGTATTTGTGCTCTCTGCTGTTGTATTCATGGTGCTGCTGCTGCCTCATTGTATCCTGAACTGTCTGGAACTCCACTACCAGGAACAGGCACTAAATGCCTGCAGGTGATTTGCCTGCCCAGCCAGTGTGACATTGTGCTAAGCCTGCACATGGCATTGCATCCTCCCTGCACCTGATGGTCTCCTGCCAAGATGGGAAGTCATGGAGATACACAGATCATCCAGAGAGATCAGAAACAGGTCAGAGACTGTGCCAGACTCCAGCTGCCTGAGAAAAGAGCCTGGGAAAACTAAAAAGCCTCTAATGGCTTTGAGACCACCAACAGCAACCCCTCCATGTGCTTTGGGTGCTGTCTGATAATATTTTTTGAGTAAATGCTTAAAGCCTCTTGTAATCACTAATTGCCTTTTGCCATAAGCAGAAAGGAGCTTCCTGTGTCCATCCAGTGGCTAAGCAGGATAATGAACCCAAGTGGTGTAGTGACTGCAAGAACCTTCTCTTCCAGTATAATGTTTGCCTTTGCTGGGTACCTCTCAAAGTGTTCCAGTTTTGCCTATTCCCTGTGTGTATAAATTTCCAAACCCTGTGTTTTGAACCTTGTAAATAAGTTTTCTGGCAAGATTTAATGTTAATGAAGAATTTTCATTGTTATTAACAATCTCTGCCTGGATATCAAAATTAATATCGATTATTAATTTTGCATCATTTGTAACACTCACCACTGGCTATTTGATCTCCTTTCATTCTCATGGGACGAGTTGAAATGTTACCTTGAAATTGGGGCAAGGAAACTGAAGGAGGGATGTGCATCTCTTAATAGTTTGGGGAAGCTCAGCTGTCAAATTTGCACAACATTTATTTGATAACCTAGCATTACTTTAATAGACTTTTAAAGATGTCAGATGTCATCTTTTCACTTAATTTTTCAAGATAACTAACTCCTTGGACATGAGGATATTACAGAGAAAATTCTAAATGCTCTATCCATTCAAAAACTTATGCTTCGAGTTTTGTTAGAATTTATTTGAAATGCATGGAGTGAAATCTGAGATTCTGATCTGGAAATAACTATATAAGAAACTGAAACTATATAAGAAACTGAATTAAATACCATAGGTTGTCAGATATAAAAGGCTTAATGCAAATGCATCATTTCTACAGATCATGGTACTGTCTCCTGTATGTGAAAGGCTCAGTCAGGAAACTGTTTTAGAAAGAGTTTATGTAAAAAAGTACTAATGAAGCAAAGCCAGGAAGCAGAAGTGCATTTCTATGTGAAATTAATGAAAATTTGCTTACTGGAATGTCCAGACAAAAAGCAAGGAAAAAATGAGAATTCTTTAGGCTTAGTTACTCAGTCCTTGAGCTAACAAAACTCATAATGGATTACAGAAGTGTCTTACTTCCAATTTAATGATTAATCCACTAATGCTGTTTATTTAATAGAGTTTTAATTCAGATTATATTCTCTTGATATTGTACAATACAGACCTGAACTACTAGTTACCCCTTTCATTTTTATGTGAAGTGATCATAGAGTAAAATTCTGTAGACCACTTCAGGGTCACTGATTGCTAACAAATTCCCCTAACCATAAGCAAACGGAAGAGTCACTCACTGATTGCAGTGTTGAATATAACACAGGACTTTCAATTCAACTCCAAAAGTGCAGTTTACTAAGATCATGCTTCAAATACCATAGCTGGTTCATCAGCCACGCAAGGTGCAAAACTAGTGGATTTAATTTATTAAAGGAATAGTTAAGTGCAACAATGACAGGCTCCAGAGAAAAGCAAAAGCAAAACCAAACCAAACCAAACCAAAGCAAAACCAAATCAAAGCAAAACAAATAAACGATACTGAAAAACACACCAAAAACCCCTCAAAACCAAAACAAAACCCAAAAAACCCCAAACATAATATCTGTTACTCAGAGAACATTCCCACACTTTCTCCTATTTGCTCTTGGACAGAAAATCTTATTTTCCTCTTAGGTGCTCAGACATTGGTGGACTGAGATTTTATATGATTTCCTAGTCTGTTGGCTCTTAAGACAAAACTTCTCAAATACAAGAAGGTTTCTCACATCAATTTTATTATCTGCAATACAGACAGCAAACATTAATATCAGGCTAAAAAAAAAACCAACTGTAATGTCAGCACCTTGAAGCAGAACTGCTTATGTTAAAGTCTTTACCAAGAGAAATTGGCATGTATGTTGACATCAAACATTCTAAAGCCACAGTCATTCTTCTAGCAGAAAAGCTACATATAGTGGATAATTTTTTAGAAGTAGATGCACATTTAACAGGAAGATTGCTTTTTCTATTAGCATAGCAAATGTAGCCAAAAAGATTCTAGATGGAAAACTGCAGCAACATCTGGGAATTTGGAGGAGCTGATCTGCTGAGATACAAGTCACGGGAACAGCAGATGCATATTCATTTCCCAGGTAACTGCTGCTTAGTTCCAGATCTGATCGTGTGCTTATGACTTCTTTATGCCTTATCCATTGTTTATAGTTANTGTTTTCATACGTCTCAGCAAGCCTGTGAGTGAAGTAAATATCACCATTGTTTGCTTTTCGCAGCCTATAATCTAATTGTTTTATTAAAATATTCAAATTAGCCTCAAACCAGCACAACATACATCCCAGGATGTGATTTGCCTTCTGAGCTGAGACTGCAAACTCTTGGCTCATATTTGCCTTTTCATCTACCAATACCACCCAAATCTTTCTCTGCAGGACTGTTCTCAATCNTAATATCTGTTACTCAGAGAACATTCCCACACTTTCTCCTATTTGCTCTTGGACAGAAAATCTTATTTTCCTCTTAGGTGCTCAGACATTGGTGGACTGAGATTTTATATGATTACCTAGTCTGTTGGCTCTTAAGACAAAACTTCTCAAATACAAGAAGGTTTCTCACATCAATTTTATTATCTGCAATACAGACAGCAAACATTAATATCAGGCTAAAAAAAAAACCAACTGTAATGTCAGCACCTTGAAGCAGAACTGTTTATGTTAAAGTCTTTACCAAGAGAAATTGGCATGTATGTTGACATCAAACATTCTAAAGCCACAGTCATTCTTCTAGCAGAAAAGCTACATATAGTGGATAATTTTTTAGAAGTAGATGCACATTTAACAGGAAGATTGCTTTTTCTATTAGCATAGCAAATGTAGCCAAAAAGATTCTAGATGGAAAACTGCAGCAACATCTGGGAATTTGGAGGAGCTGATCTGCTGAGATACAAGTCACGGGAACAGCAGATGCATATTCATTTCCCAGGTAACTGCTGCTTAGTTCCAGATCTGATCTTGTGCTTATGACTTCTTTATGCCTTATCCATTGTTTATAGTTATAGCAATTGTTAAGTAAGCAGACAGTTACAAAATGTTTAAATGCACAGACCACGATCATGACTAATGCCCAAAGGAAAAATAGGTTTTGGAACTTCAAATCGATTTTGCACTCACTGAAACAGGATCACAGCATACAGAAATCTGCATGCAGATCCAGAATGCAGAAATACATAGACATACATGTCTGCACAATCTGTCTGTACATATGTGATGGTTTGGGAGTTACCTGCCCCCCTCCCCCCACTATGAGAAAGAGCACCCAGACTAGATTCAGCTGGACAGAAGTTGAGGAATCAAGCTATATTTACAGCTTAGCACAATTTACAAGCATGTATATATACAATACACATGAATATTTACAGAAATATACAGAAATATGCAAGTTAAAGGTAATACANCAAACTGCACCACTCAGCTTGGTGTCACCAGCAAACTTGCTCAGGGTGCACTCAATCCCATTGTCTATGTTACTGACAAAGATGTTAAACAGAACTAGTCCCAATAACGACCCAAGTAGATGGCTAAGTATTATTTCAACTCACAGATATGTAGAAGACATGCCTTTACTCATGCTCACAGTCTTTAACCACATGCTTGCTCCGGCCAAAGCAAAACAGAAAACCAAAAACAAATGATGTGATGGTTTGGGAGTTACCCACCCCCCACACTTCGTAAAATGACCCAGACTAGAACTCAGTCTCAGTCGGCTGCAAGTTAAGGAATGAAGCTCTATTTACAGCTTAGCACAATATACAAGCAGATATTTACACTATATACAGGAATATTTACAGAACTATACAAGTTAAAGGTATTACAGAAACACAACACCCCTCCCAGAAATTAGAGACCCCAGGAGGGGCTAGACATACAACCAGAATTATTAGGGCTATATTCGCACATGCCTAAAAGCAGAGCTACTGAGGAACATCAACACACGGAACAGCCCTCATTGAGATCTAGTCCTGAAATCCCATTTAGTTTCTTTTTTTGTGGCACCCTCTTAAACCTGAGGCAGTCCTAAATCTGTGTTCACCCCTTTCCTGACTGCCAAACGTTAAGAATTGAATTTGATCGCTCCGCAAGCAGGAGACCTCATTCCCGAAGATAACCACTAGAGGTCAGGCAGGACATAACTCAGAGTCAGCAAGAGCCGGGAAGTTCTGCTAAGCCTGCAGCTCGGAAGCAAAATGAGTGACGAAAATGCCACTTAAAGAGGACTTAAATATTCGCCACTTTCCATATTGAAAAAAAAAAAAATCCGTGTTCATAAAAACTGATATATTCAAGGCAGATCACTAGCACTGGTACGAAGGAAATGAAGGGAAAATAGTTTTATTAGATAGAAAACAGGTATCCAGTTAAATATGTATATTCCATATAAATAGGATCTGCTCACAGTAAACATCTCATTGAGCAGGTGTTCCAATCTACTCAAAGTTTACTTATCTCCTAGATGTTCACCTGACCCTCAAGTAGTTTTTTCTACATTGTTTTTTTCCAGTTATACAAAAATAAGTCCTAAGTCTCCTACGCAGCTGCTTGAATGTCAGAATTGGTTTTAGGAATCTGGATTTTTTCTGATGAGCTAAACAAAAATTAGTGTCTCATTCTTACCTGAAATGCTGCAAACGTGTTTGTGCAACTGTGGCTCACACTGACTTGCTTATTTTTATTAGGAGTGATCTGCTCTTATCATTATGAACTGGAAGTACAGAAGTAAGCAGCAAGGTTGTACAAAAGTCTGTTCTGGTTCTTGTGTCCCTACACATTTTATATATGTGATATTGGTCTTTTAATAAGCCTATACTATATGCATAAACAAATACCCATGAATCCTTCAGTTTCCTTAGACTGCTCCACAACAACAACAAAACACCACCACAAAAACAAAACCAAAGACAAAACCAAAATAAATAAAACCAAAACAAACAAAACCAAAACAAAAACAAAAAACAACCAACCAAAAGAAAACAGAACAAAAAAAGCATGGAAGGCCAAGTGCTCATCAGTTTCCATGACAAAGAATAAGAAAATATAAAGACACAGGAAAAGTCATTGCTTGTCTCACTTTTATTTCCACCTTCATTGCAAAGCCCTGAATTCCATGTCACATATCAGTTAGAAATTCAAAAGTAAGACCTAGTAATGGAGAGAGAACAAAACATCACAGCCGTGCTCACAGAACAGTACTAGCATGTATGTGATATAATCCATGATTTCCTTTTAAATAAGAACTGTGAGAAAGTACTTTAAGTACTCAATTACTCAATGAGGTGCTATTAGTGATTCTGCTCATTAACACAGACCATATCAGAAACACCAGACAGATATGGAATAAAGCATATAGTCAGCATATGTTGATATATCCAGAGAGGATGTATTGACATACTGCTTTTATAGTCCATCCTCTTTGGCAGAATCAGAGTGTGACAGCACATTGACCAAAGGGAGCAAAGCATGGATAATAAGTGACTATGCAAACTCATTATGGATGAGCACAAAGTTTTATAAATAGCTATAGCTGCATAAATATTCTGGGCTTTAGAATGGCATCCATTTCTATGTTATTTGACTGTAATTTCATGAATCTGCTAAGAAATGAAACAAAGGTGTATATTAGAATATGCATGGTTAATTAAAAGTACAAACTCTAAGGGGCAGAATCAAGAGAGGCAACAATACAGTCTTTTCCGTTACTGAGGGTGATGTAAACACTTTGGGAGGCACCAGATAGCATGGTGCAGAGCCACCTGCACTGATTGCACAGCTCTACAGTCTGTTAATAGTAATAATGATTGTATATAATGTCAATGAACTTATTATCACAAACAGTAGCAGACACACACAGAGGACATAAGCAATCTGATAGAATACACTAAGCACTACAGAGCTACTCTAGCTACGCAGTGTTGGATAATGCATGTTACAGGTTTGCCTTCAGTAGCTGCACAATTAAGGTGAAAGATATCATTTTAAGCTATTTAGAATGTCATTTATTCCTCCCACTACTCACTAAAACCATGGAGAATTCAGCAAAAAATTGGGGAATTGGACAACAAAAAAATACAGGCAAATCAATATGACTCTACTGCCCTGTATTTGAGGACCTAGCCAAATTGAGGTCAAAGTGTTTTGTAATCCATATGATCCATGTAACAAGAAGAGATATACACTTACTCAAGGAATCAGTATCTTTTTGCAAAAAAGGAGAACCTAGCCCAAACTGTTACATAAATAGATTATGGTAAGAGCACTACCACAGTTCTGCCTCTGTTAATATCGATAGTCCCTGTACTAATAAGAAATTGAAAAAAGGAAAAGGAAAAGGAAAAGAAAATATATACAGTCTACAAAAGCAGGATATGCTCTGTTTTTGTTAGGGAGTCTGCCTTTCAACAAAGTAGCCTCTTTTTCTTTTCTTTTCTCTTCTCTTTTCTGTTCTTTTCTTTTCTTTTCTCTTCTCTTTTCTGTTCTTTTCTTTTCTTTTCTCTTCTCTTTTCTGTTCTTTTCTTTTCTTTTCTCTTTTCTTTTCCTTTTCTTTTTTCTTTTCTTTTTTTCCTCTCCTCTCCTCTCCCTTTCCTCATTAGAAAAGTAAAAATACAGGTTTTTTTCTTTGTTTTATGTAGGTGATATAAATGTTTACGTTTGTTTCCTTTTGTAACTTGGGGTGATGAACTTAGACTGTTCATTTTATGATTTGGGTTGAAAGTGGAGGGGTTTAGACAGTACTTAAAGCACTGGGGAAAAAAATGATGAAACCGTTCCAAAATGAACAAGATTTGGAAGTCAGCAGTTGATGTCTCTTCTGGGTGCAACATCTTGACACCATGAAAAAATGGCTTCCCAGGAAATTTTCAACTGAGCAAGGGTAAGAAAACCCTAATACATGCTGAAATACACAGTCCATAGAGGGAAACTGAAAAGGCTCCAGAGGCAGCTTTCTCTGCCACATAGAAACTCAGTGCTCAGCAATATCTTTGCAAGTTTTTCAGACAGAGCTATATTCTACTAAAAGCTGTGACTATTCTCTATATAAAAAAATGGAACATTGTACATAACTGTCTGCTATCTCAAGGCACTGATCTCTATGGAAATGCAAATGACAGCAAAGAAAGGTTTAATTATAAAATGCTTTATTCTGGCTTGAATTTTTTTTAATACTTTTTGTTTGTTCTATTTCTGGTATTACCCATCTTCTCCAGTTGTTCATTCACCCAACAGAGAAGTTACATCAATTTCCACTCACTTTCCTAACTGTAACTTTCATGCAGTCATCTTCTCTGAATTAGCATTAAAATGCATGAATATTTTTTTTTTCTCATTGTATGTCATTTCTACAAAAGGCAGAATTCTGCTATCTGCAATTCTTCCCTGCAGAGTTGGGCAATTTCAAACTTTTTTCTAAAATCCTAGAATTTCAGCTACAGTATTTTAATTTAGAATTATCTCTATGCACCTGAGAAAGTTTGATAAGAATTTCATTTCATTTCATTAGAAAATAACATTTTGTATCTCTTTTAGAAGTCAGTTGTTTATTGCTTTAACAAGCACAGCGAGAAAAACTACATTGGTTATGTTTCCTCTTTGTTAGTATCAGTCCCTAATGTGCCCAACTCTCATTTGCTTACTAGCAAAGGATTTCACCTTTGTCAGCACTGCAAAGCCCATACTGTTGTGAAAAAAACAAACTGCAACCTATTCAGAATCTTGCACAATCAGCAAAGCTTTGGGCTAAGTTATCCCAGTTGGGATACTCAACTATACTGAACAGTCCTTTGCTTTGGAACAGACTCTGTTGTCACTCACACCAACATGAGGTCTCTGACATTTAACCCTTGACTGCAACTGTTTGCTTGAAGGCAATTTCAGCCTTCAAAAGAATAATCAATAATGAGCGATTGGTCCTTTCTAGTCATCACTTACGAGGCTGCAGATCGAGTACTGCTTCCAGTTTTGAGGTCCCCAGAGTTAAAAAGGTATTGACATACTACAATGAATCTATTACGCAACAGCCAAGATGATAAGCTGACTTAAACACATGACCTATGACAAAAAGCTGAAAGAAATGAGGTGTTTAGCCCTGAGATGACAAAGTGTGGGGAGGAGGACTTTACTGGCGTCTTCAGATGCATCATGACAACGCAGAGAAATGACAGAGTAAAAGTATTCTGAAGAGGTAGATATAGGATCAGTGGTAACAAAGTTACAACAGAGGAATTTTAATTAGATATAAGGATTTTTGCTTGATTGTTTCATAAAAGCAATCAAACATTGGAACAGGTTACCAGGAACAGTTGTGGTTGCACTACACCAATATATTCAAAACTTAACTGGAAAAGGCAGTGAGCAACCTTATCTAAGTTGGCCCTGCTTTAAGCAAAGATTAGATCACATGATATGTAGAGAGTCCTTCTAACCTAGATCATTATGTATTTCTATAATTTTATTATAGAAATAACTGAGCTTATCAGGAGATAATTTCTTGAATTTTCATTTCCTCTTAAAAACTCCTGAAAAGAGAAATTAAAAAAAACAAAACAAAAAAAACCCAAAAAAAACCAAAAAACCCCACATCTTCTCTTGCACGAAGGCCCAAAAGTTTTAGCTAATTTTAGTAATGGAGATAGTAATAATGATTTATTGCCCATACTCTCATAATTAAAAGGTACAGTACTTAAATGTGAAATAAATAAACTATAAAAACCTACTAGCATCTCCAAATGATACTGAAAGACAAAAGGCCTACAGACAAAAGGGGATCTGCATTCTGTGTTAATAAATATGTCCAGCATGCTTATTTATGGGTACAACCTCCAAACCATTATTCATCTTCTGATCTTAAGGGGAGTATTTGTCTATGCTGATGCACTCCTTGCTCCAGTTTTCAGAGCCAGCCTCTTCAACAATTGCTTAACTGGCTGCCAGATCATCTTTACTAGAGTGCTCAAGGAAAAGGCAGTTCCACTCCACAGGAAGATGCATTATGACAGAATTAAGTTCTTCCTCATTACCAAAGGCTGGTATCCAAGTTACTGCATGCTTTCCAAGGTCCAGTCTCACTGAGATTCATGGACAAATACCAATGAACTGGAGCTTGACATCTGTCTTTGCTTCTTCTGCTATTTCAAGTACCACAATGAAAACATTCAGCGGTTGTTGGTTTTCCCTGCCTCGAAGTCTTCCTTGACCTTGGGAGAGCAAAAGTAACTGACTTTTTCTTTCCACATCCTCTTCTTCAGACACCTTGTGTCACAGATAGGCAAAGCTAAACGTGGTTGTATATATTTATATAGATGCTTTTCAAATATTTCCAAAGATTTTCAAAACTTTTTTTTTTTTTTTTTTTTTTTTTTTTTTTTTTTTTTTTTTGGGTTTTTTTTTTGTNTTTGGGTGGGTGGGGTTCTAAGCAGAGTGATGTGTAAAAGCAGTCCCTAGTTTAAGGATTATAATCAAACCCAGGTGTGGCAAACTCTGTATGTTTAGTGCTGCATTTTTTTTCCAAACATCTATAACTGCTTTCAAGTAACACACAAACAAAAAAATCCCCCCCAAAAATCTGTTTAAGGAATTAATTTGCTGCATTTATTTTACTGGGGTTTTTTAACTTGTATTTTTAAAAAATATATTTTATTAATATGTCTAAAAGTTCTTACATGGACAGATTTCTAGGACTTGGAATTAAGTTTAAAAAGAGGCCTGAAGCAGTGCATGCAACTTTTAAGGCATTATGACAGCACCCTACAGTCAGAAAATGGTATGAAGTATGGGATTTTACTTTTTAATGCAAGCTTGAGAGATCCAGTACTAGTTGCTAAGTAGACAAAAGCCATCTAGAATTTGGGCCTGAAGCTAACCAGTAAGTATACCTCTAGAAAAGGCATGGTATAAAGTAGAAGGGGAGTAACATCCAACTAAACCATGTCCTTTAGGTAACAACCTGCAGAGAAAGACATAAGTGCAAAAAGGTTTTTTGTTTTTTTTTTGCTTTAATGACAAGATTGGATTCACAGGCCAGTGAGTACAAATATGGCAACAGTGTCCAGCAGTGTTTTTCAAAAACACAGTCACAATTTGGCTTCTTGATGCATATTCAAGTATCTAAGTAAGTATCCACAATTTTAAATATGTTTTCACCAGACTTACTAACCAGTCATTTAGTTTCCCTAAAAAAAGTTGGATTTAATTAAAAAAAAAAAAATCCAAACTCATTTATTATTTCTGCAGATGGAAAATTAAGCACTGAAAATTTCATATTTATCCATGTACTGGGAGCATTTGACTAACAATGTAAAGGCACTTGACAAGTTTGTCTTTCCCAGTTTTTTGTTCTTTTCTTTCCCTTTAACAATGTTAGGAAAAGGAACAATGACAAAATCACATGTTCCAAAATCTTCCTAGTTTATAAATGAAATAATTAATTAATTAATCTGATTTGGATGGTTAGACATTTTTATTTCCCCACATGTAACATTTCAGTTAAATATCATTTAATCCCATTGCAAAAAGTTTTGCAATACCCTGGATATTTAATATTTCTGTGCTTCAGAACTACAAAGAAACCAGAAAGATCATGAGCTGTAAGGCACCATCGCTCCCTTTGCCTTCTTTAAGTTCTATGCCTGCATGGTGCAGTGCTTCTCATTAATAATCACAAAGCCACAAAGATGCTCAGGGGGCTGGAGCACCTCTCCTATGAGAGGCTATGAGAGTTGGGGCTCTGTAGCCTGGAGAGAAGGCTTCGAGGAGAGCTTAGAGTAGCCTTCCAGTGTCTGAAGGGGGCCTACAGGAAGGCTGGAGAGGGACTGTTTGCAAGGTCTTGTAATGAAAAGATGAGTGATGGGTTTGAACTGGCAGAGAGGAGATTTGAACTTGATGTTAGGAAGAAGTTCTTTCCAGTGAGGGTGGTGAGACACTGGCACAGGTTGCCCAGGGAGGTTGTGGCTGCTCCATCCCTGGAGGTGTTCAAGGCCAGGTTGGAGGAGGCCTTGAGTGACCTGTACTAGTGGGAGGTGTCCCTGCCTATGGCAGGGGGTTGGAACTGGATGATCTTTGAGGTCCCTTCCAACCTTACCATTCTCTAATGCCGTAAGAGCATCGCTGCCTATAAAGAGCATCTGCACATTTTCATATTGTTGCCAAACTGGGTCCGGTCACAGTAGCGCAGCTCTAGCTCCAAGGGGTGCCCAGGATGGCGGTTGCCAAAGGGGGTTAAGGAAGAGAGGCTCCTTGTGAGCAACCAAGCCTGACTCACGCTCTATGTTCCACAGGCAAAACCTGTGGTTTCAAAAAACCGATGCAACCACCGACTGCCAACGTATTAACTATTTACCACATACTTCCTTTTATGTCTCCCAGGTCATGTTTTGGAATCGTTATGATAATTACTCTCAAAGCGTTCTGTGCCTCGGGTTTTGCAGAACGGCTACTTAGGCACTTAGTTCTCCTCAGCGGGCACAGACACTTCAACACGCAGTTCCTCGGCCCGTTCCGAGATAGGACTCAGCAGCCTTCCGAGCCCCGCGGAGGTCACAGTGGCCCGCATGCCGCAACGCCCCCGTACACATCTTTCGCAGAGTCCTGGGCGCCGACAAAGGTAGGTGTAAGGCTGAGTTTTGCAGGGTTACCCTCTCAGCCCGAGGCAGGTTCCGTTGCCCCGCCAGCGGGCTTACGATAAACCAGCGGAGCCTGACGCACAGCTCAGCACCATGGCAACCCCCGGAGCGAGGTCGGGGGGCGGGGTGGGGGACCGCGGCAACGTCAGGCATATGCAGAGCCCCCACTTCCCCTCCGCCGCGTCTCCGTGATCACAGGGACGCTGGCAATGCGAGCATGCGCAGACCGGCTCCGGCGGCGGCCGTCTCGGGCGGCGCATGCGCTGAGCGCCTCCTGTCCCGCGTGGGTGTCTCGGTGGGGTGGGCAGGGGATCGCGGGGGAGGGGAGCTGAATGGAAACCGGAAGCGGAAGCGCCGCGCGCGAGTAAACCGCTTTTCCCTCGATCAGGCGAATTCTCCCGTGTTTCCCTGTCCCGCGTGTCGGCCGAGCTCCAGCCGCGCTAGCTGCTGCTGCCCCGCCCCGCCAACCGCCGGCAGGCAGCGAGCGATCGGCCGCCAACTGAGGGAGGGGCTCCCGCCCTTCTCGCCGCCGCCCCCGTTGCCTGGAGGTGCTGACGGCCCCTCGTTTCCTCGTCCTCCCGCGTCTCTGCTAGGCGGCCGCTATGTCTGACAAGGAATTCATGTGGGCCCTCAAAAATGGAGACTTGGACGAGGTGAAGGACTATGTGGCCAAGGTAGGAGGCGGCAGCGAGGTCCTGGGATGGGCGAGGCGGCGCTGTGGGCTGAGGAAGGAGGAACGTGCACGCAGTCCTTTTCAGGGCCCTCCGCTCGAGCGATGGGGCAGGGGATCGGCAGGAACTGCCATCTGCCTGGGGACAGACTTTGAACTTTATGCGTGCCGAGGGTCCCGGCGGTAGGGCGAGTTTGCTCTCCTCCTCGCGGCCCTTTTGGTACCTGGGCTTCCTCCCTGTCTCACCCACCGGTCCGCTCCCCTTCTGCCTCAGGGTCGACCCTCGGGCATGCTGGTAAAGTTGTTATGTGCACGTACGTTAAACTTTCTGGACTGATTGCCAACATCTCGTTCCTGCTTATCTGATTTTGTGTATATATGCATATGTGTGGCCTCGGTTTGGTTATCTGTGCCTCAGGGCTCATCCTTAATAGGGTGATGCTAAGCTACCGGGTGTGTTGAGGCTTAATTCATTAACCTTCTGTGAAGTGTTTTAATATCTAGTTAGGGTGAGTGGGATAGCATCAGTAGACACCTATGTAATGGGCAAAGAGTCTTTAGGTACGCTGCAGTGTTTGAAGGCAGGATTCTGTCTTCATTTGCCTTCAGTTGTCAATGAGGTTTGTGGGACAAGTGCATATGCAAGATTCTGTTTTGGTGAATCCTTAGTGTTCAGGAATATTGTCTTCTGTTACATATTACAAAGGTTTACATGACATTTAGCTATAATTATTTGGGCCTCTGAACAAGTTAACAGTTGGCTTTGAGAGCCTGATATGTGCTGACATATCTTGCTGTGATGGCTGAAGTTCTTCCTATCCAGTTGTCAACTCTGGTTGATAGTTACCCAAACTTACAGTGCTCTTGGCAAAAAGATATATGTGCAAGTACTTCCAGCTGCTTTAGTACAAAGTCCAACAGCTTAGCTTGAATAGTCTTCTCTGACACTTTCAGCTAAGCTACTGAACTTTGCATCAAAGTGGCTGTGCACTCACGTGCTCTGCTTTGTGAAGTGCTATAGATAATAACTGGAAATAATACAAGTATCCCACTTAAGCTGTTTGTTAAATGTAATGTACCTATGACTGCATATTAAAGTTGGATGCTTCATTTATCTGTCTTATTTCTTCTCATCTTTGTGAGCTACTGGAGTATTTCAGCAGCAGTTTTGGATGCTTGCTACAGCTTTTACAGGGTTTCCATATATATCTAGAAAGGTCACTGCGCACTAGTGATTAGTGGATCCTTATGTATCTATTAGAGGCAAAAACTTTGGCATCTTGAGTCAGTTTATATCTATGAGATCACTGCAATAGTAATTACAATCCTTGTTTATATTCCCACTTTTCTTAAGTGGCACCGCAGCTTGTGTAGCAAATGAATTTATGTGATTGTTCTTCATTTGCTTCAGTGCACAGTTGAATGTTTGGTTCCATCTGTTACTGAAAGAAGCTTGAGCCAGTCTAGATCATGCTCAAGTAAAGAGGCAGAAGGGCATCATCTAACTGCACTAACGAGGTAAAAATTCTTAAAAGAAGGATACCGTCTATGGTTAGGTAATGATGGTAAAAGAAGCCTACTATCCTTGAACAATCTTACATTTTGGAGCTTCCTCTAATGTAGAAGGTAAATCTAATGTAGAAGATAAATAAGCTATGGGAATTTTCTGCTTATTCATGAACTAATCTTGTTCGTTTTTTCCCTCACTTCCAAATAGGGTTTCTATCATCAACCGTTAAGCATTCTACTGGTCAGTAACACAAGAAGTCTCAGGTTTTCAGTCCATTACATTTTCTTGACAGGTTGTGGGCTAGTAACTCTTAGTCTGGTTTCCTGTTGAAATAAAACTAACATGAGCAAGTTTTGAACTGAACCTTTTCCTTCCTAACAGTTTAGTTTTTTGGTTATTTTTGGCTAAGTTTTATAAGGGTACAGATAGATACTGATGGGTTTTGTGAAACTAAATGAAGTAGAGGGTGGTACCTTCAGAGAAGAAAAAAAGTAAAAGATTGAGTTTATATTTTACTGCACAACAGGAAATGTACATTGAGGAGAGGCAAGAAAACTCAATAAATCCTTAAATGCAGGAGAAGCCTCAGCTGAAACTTAACATTCTTTGTTCCTAATGTAATGAAAAATGTTAGGGGAAATTATAATTTGATACTCAGAAAAGTGACTTTTCCCATGGTGAATGTTCTCTTTTGACTGTCTTGCTTATCAGTTATATGTCTTCTGCTCCCTGCTGCTTTCCTGTTCTAAGTATGATTTAATGTTCAGGAATTTCACTTATATAAACTTTGCAGTAGTAGATATTTCCTCTCCCTCTAATGTGGGAGGCAGTATTCTATATCTTGTAGTTTGCGTTGTCATAAAATTACTTCTTGTCTGTCTTCCTGAAACTTTTGATTTCCAACTTCTCATTTGTTTTGTTTCTTGTTCTAATCTTATTTTTTTCATTAGTTGACTGGAAACAATGCAGCTTTTAACTATAATCTTACTGTCTTCCTGCCAATTAAACATAAAGAGATTGACCTCTGATTTTGTTTCATGTCTGAATGTCAGGGCTTGAAATGATAACTAGATGTCTCTGGGCACTTTAAAAATAATAGTATAAATGGATGTCATCAGTAAGACACTGATAAGCTGTGAAAGTTCTCTCTTTGGAATCATTAGAATGTCTTTCTTTCATCTCTGATTTGCTTGGTAGGTGCCAAGAGGGAGAAAACTTAGTGGCTCTCAGACTTCAATTCAAAAAGCGTGTGAACTTGAAGCACAATGTGAAAACCTTTCTGTTCAATGACATTGTCTATCCTCTTTAAGTAGAGAAAGTTTCTGCTACTTCAACAGTTAGAGGGAGTACAGAGGCAGAAGGAAGTCTCCATTTGCATTTTATGGATTTCTATGTAAAGAGATCTCACATTCTGTTAAAAATACTTCAGAAGCTTTCACAGAAACAGTCATTTTAAAGGGTGACAATGAAACAGATAAATGCAAAATGACACTGCGCTGTTGCTTAGCAAAAGAGATCCTGGTGCTGCCAGCCTGTGCATTTGGAAGACATTATTGGCTTTGTGAAATTTTTATAGTTTGAATATTCCTATAAAACTACTTTCTTTTTCTGTAAGAAACAACTTCTTAATCTCTACATTTTGCAACTTGTAACTGTCGGCTTTTTCTTTATGGTGAATGTTAATTTCTACTGAAGTACTGTAGTTAGTGTATTACACCAGCAATTAAGTATGGTGTCATCTATTTTTATAATTATTAAAAAATATTTTTTACTGTAAACTTTTGTCGATGTCTTCCTTCTCAATATAGCCAGCATATGTTGGCTCTGGAGATGTCTTTGCAGGAATTGGAGAGATTGAAGGAATGCTGCACTCTTCCCACATACATCCACTCAAATTTTTAAAATTCCCTAAGAAAGCCGAAGCTTTCATGGGAACAGATGAATCAGAAACTCAGTTAAATGGATGAGGGGGGACCCACGCAGATTTTAGAAATTTGCTTCCCCCAAGGGAGAGAACAGAGGGTTAAAAAGTGGTAGTTAGAAGAAGAGAAGGGTATATTAAACCTGCAGATCTTCTTTATGTGAATAGTGCTTGCTCTTTTGCCTTTTCTTTATCCTTCTTCCCTAGTCGAGTGAGATAAACTACACAGTTGTTTAAAATGACTTCTCTTATCAACATGCACATGTCGAGTTTCCATTGAGCAGTAGATTTTTCAGGCAAAGTATAACTTCTGTTCAGTCACTAGGCAGAGAATTATTGTAAAGATAAATTTGGATCTATAAGAAAGAGGTTACAATAAATGTTTGTTCTAAAGTTGATATCCTCTTATGCAGATTGAGAATTCCTCACTTCATGATCTGGTAGAATTCCCTACACAGTTGCTTCCTAAAACATGCCACTGCTTACAGTTATGTTAGGTAAATCAACTAGCATAATACTGTAAAATCACAAAATCACAGAATTAACCAGGTTGGAAAAGACCTTCAAGATCATCAAGTCCAATCTATCATCTGACACCTTCTGATTAATTAAACCATGGCCTCATCCAGTCTCCTTTTAAACACCTCCAGGGATGATGACTCCACCACCTCCCCAGGCAGCCCATTCCGAAGCAAATCACTCTCTGTGAAGAACTTCATCCTAACATCCAGCCTATACCTCCCCTGGCACAACTTGAGACTGTGTCCCCTTCTTCTGTCACTGGGTGCTTAGGGGAAGAGACCAACCCCCACCTGGCTACAACCTCCTATCAGGTAGTTGTACAGAGCAGTAAGGTCTCCCCTGACCCTCCCTGTCTCCAGACTAAAAGATACCAGCTCTGTCAACGTCTCCTCACAAGGTTGTGCTCCAAGCCCCTCAACAGGATTGTTGCACTTCTCTGGACACATTCAAGCACCTCAACATCTTTCTTAAATTGAAGGACCCAGAACTGGACACAGTACTCAAGGTGTGGCCTAACCAGTGCTGAGTACAGGGGCAGAATAACCTCCCTTGTCCTGCTGGCCACACTGTTCCTGATCCAGGCCAGGATGCCATTGGCCTTCTTGGCTACCTGGGCACACTGCTGGCTCATGTTCAGTCAGCTGTCAACCAGGTCCCCCCAGGTCCCTCTCTTCCTGGCTGCTCTCTAGCAACTCTGTCCCCAGTGTGTAGCACTGCATAGGGTGGTTGTGGCCAAAGTGCAGAACCCAGCACTTGGACTTGTTAAAACTCATGGCACTGGACTGTACCCACACATCCAAGTTGTCCAGGTCCCTCTGCAGAGCCCTCCTACCCTCCAACAGAGCAACCTGCTCCTAACTTGGTGTCATCTGCGAACTTACTGATGCTGGAGTCAATCCCCTCATTCAGATCATCAATAAAGATATTAAACAGGATTGGGCCCAACACTGATCCCTGGGGCACACCACTAGTGACAGCTGCCAACTGGATGTGGCACCATTCACCACCACTCTCTGGGCCCAGCCATCCAGCCAGTTCTTAACCCAGCGCAGAGTGGCCCTGTCCAAGCCAAAGGCTGCCAGCTTTTCCAGGAGTTTGCTATGGCAAATGGTGTCAAAGGCCTTGCTGAAGTCTAGTTGACTACATCCACAGCCTTCCCCACATCCACCAGGCAGGTCACCTTGTCATAAAAAGAGATCAAGTTGGTCAAGCAGGACCTGCCCCTTTTAAATCCGTGCTGGCTGGGTCTGATCCCCTGGCCATCCTGTAGGTGCCCTGTGATTGCACTCAAGATGATAACAAACAAAAATCCCTAGAGAACCTTTAATCACTCAGCTAGAAAACAGCAGCTACTTTTGCATCCTTCACAAAATTGTGAAGGAGTATAAGTGATGTCTGAATATGTGTCTTGACATATGAGGAAAACTTGACCACACTAAAACTGGAGAGACTCAACCAAAACCCCATTGATTAGAAATAGTGTGTTTGAAATAGAGGTAACTGTCAAGGTCTGAGTGTAGTGAGAAAAAGAAAATGAATGTGTTTGCAAAAAGAATTTTTAAAATGGGGAAGTAAACAGCTTTTAGTTTTTGAGGGGTAACCTCTGTTCTTTTATGTATCCATTGAAATGGCTTCTGCTCCTCCAGGAGCAAACTAAATGAAAAGAAGCAAATGCTTTTTATATATGGGTGAATTACTTCAGTTACAGATTAAGTGAGGCTGGTGCTGGTCTGTTCTCACAGGCGGTCGAAGATGAAACAAGGGGGAATGGCCTCAAGCTGAGACTGGGTAGGTTTAGATTAGATATTAGGAAAAAGTTTTTCATGGAGAGAGTGGTCAGGCACTGGAATGAGCTGCCCAGGGAGGTGGTTGAGTCACCAACCCTGGATGTGTTTAAGGATCATTTGGATGTGGTGCTTAGGGATATGGTTTAAGGTGAATCTTGTAGAGCAGGGTTCTAGGTTAGACTTGGTGATCCTGAGGTGCTTTTCCAGCCTGGATGTTTCTGTGATTGAAATTCACCTTATTTCACTATCTTGAATGCTAAAGTGCACTTCATATTATGGCTATGTGTGTTGCCTCTGGTTTTCAAACTGTTTCCTGCCCTGAAGTGACAGGAAATCTGAAAGCCCAGCTGAGTTGCTGTGCAGTGTTACCAGGTATACCTCAGCAGTTTGTCCAGGGAGCCTATCAGGGCTGGCACCTGGGAGCTGCTTGCCACTTGCATACCTCTATATTGTAACTCCTTGGTGTTATGCCAGTACTTACATACTATGTGAGTTTTTCTTTATCTGGATATTGTAGGTCTTCTGCTATTCTCTATTTGTTTTACTGCTTACGTTCTATTAAACTTGGTGTTCAGTTCGCGTTTTGTGAATTTGAATATGGTGACCTAAGCCTTTCTTTTGTGAAACAAGATGCTTGCTTTTGCTGTTAGCAAGCTCCGTATTAATGGTTAGAGTTACTGTTAGCGAAAAAGCCATGAATGTACTATAAAAATGCTCAAAAGAACACAACATGACAGCTACTTTTTACTAGTGGGAACAATGGGACATATGAGCTTGATGAAAACCACCTTTTCAGGGTGGCTAATAAATTTCCCCAGTTTGATCTGAGAGAGGCTTGAGGATGTGACAAAGAATTGCTCACAAATATTACTGCTTGGTGCATCTGTTAAAATAGTGTGTAAGAACAACATGGAGTAACAGACTCACCTGTAATCTTGGCATTGTGATGGAATGTACAGGTTACCGACTGACCGAATGTCCCAGAATTCTCAGATCTGTCACTTATGTGAAGGTGCAGATGTAACTGATTCTGAAGCCATTTTCATCTGAAATGTAAATAGAGTTCATGATAAAACCACAGAATCACAGAACTTTAGAGGTTGGAAGGGACCTCCAGAGATCATAGAGTCCAACCTCCTTGCCAAGGCAGGATTCCCTAGGGTAGTTCACACAGGAATGCATTCAGGCAGATTTTGAAAGTCTCCAGAGAAGGAGACTCCACAACCTCTCTGGGCAGCCTGTGCCAGTGCTCTGTCACCCTCACTGTTAAGAAGTTTCTCCTCATGTTAAGGTGAAACTTTCTACATTCCAATTTGTAGCCATTGCTCCTTGTTTTATTGCTGCTGACCAGCAAAAAGAGATTGGCCTCATCCACTTGATACCCACCCCTCAGATATTTGTATACATTGGTCAGATCTCTTCTCAGTCTTCTCCAGACTAAACAGCCCCAGGTTTCTCAGTCTCTCTTTGTAGGTGAAATGCTCAAGTCCCCCAATCATTCTCATGGCTAATCTGGAACTGCTGAATGTGGTAGTATCTTGCTGAGACGCTGACATTTGGCTTCTGATTGTTTTGTTATTCATTTGGCTTCTGTGCTCTGAAAATGTTGGTGGCTTTAAGAGATTCCCTAAGTACGTGACTCATGTTTGACTTTGTCAAACAATAAGAAATGAAGTACTTCCTTATTTCCTTCTGTTTGAGCTATTCGTAGTATACTGACTTAGAGTTCTGTGTCTAATTGGTGTTTGCTGCAAAAAATAAGAGACTCACTAACATCAAATTTTATTAAGATAATGAATTTTTTTTTTTTATTGTTGTTGAAAGTTTTACTAATATATTCCTTTTACTAATGTATTCCTTTTCCTAAATTGAAAACAGATTTAATCTCTGTTGAAAAGATGTCCTCTTTTGTCCAAGTTTGTGGTATTTAGCATATGCTTTACTAAGTATGACAGTACAAATTTAGGAGGAGGTCATGAATAACAAGCAGAGAATTCAATGCAGTGAGGAAAATATTTGCCTGTAGTACTGCATCTTTTTTCTTCCCACCCTCCCTTATTCTCAGTTTCCCCTCTGGTATTAGGTCTGTCTTTACTACATGTTTCTTTTTCAAGCCTCGCTCTTGTCTTCCAATTCAGTTAGTTAACCTTTATTTCAACAGGAGAGCATACAGAACATGAGTGAAGCTTCCTAAAAGTCCTGGAGAACAGTTCCGCAGTGGTTTGTGTTCTGTCTCCATTTGGATTAATATATGGAAAGTTGCGTTAGTTGTGAAGGTTATGCATTGAATGTTCACTTTTCTACTCTGGAATTTGTGAGTCATGCAAGCTACATAAGAAAAATACTGAAGGAGTGCATCTTGTAGCAGTGGAAAAATTCATTAATAAGGAATCCTCTGGACAGGTCACAACAGACCAAACAACTTCTATATGCCTGTTCTCACTTAGCTGTTAAAATACCAAGACCTGAAAGTCAAATATTCTACTGAAGTTTAACTAGAACATGGCGGACTCAAAAATTCAGGGTTCTCAAGTCCACAAATTTTATGAGACCGAAAAGCAGGTGTAGATGAAAGGTCAGAAAAGATAGTTTTGCAAAGCTACAGAAAGCCAGGGGATGTATAAAAGTGTACTGCTTAACGCACATATTAATTTTGTTTGTTGAATATTTGTCTCCAGATGAGTGTTCTTAGAAGGTTTTTTCTAGCTATATGCTTGTTTGAGCTTCTGAACGGGAGTCCAGACAAAAGTGTGAACAAAGTTAGTCCTCTGTACCTAATTTGCAAGCTTCCAAAGCTTTTTTTTAATTTTTCTTTGCTCTCTAGCAAGAGCTCCTCTTTGAATGTTTTATTTAGCAGCCAATACAAATCTGTAGAAAGAGGCAGTTGTTATTTGTGTAGACAGATCTCCTGTTATTAGGACAAATGCATTAACTGGAATTAATAAGTGCCAATAACTGGCCAGTCGGTTATGCAACAGTTGTTTATCTTAACAACCTGCAGTTTCAGCACTTTTGAACAATTAATCGTTTTTTCTGCTTTAGCTCATTATGAGGAGGGGTAAGTACAAATTAGCACAGCTCATATTAAAAAGTGCTTGAAATATTTATTAGATGCTGGATGTGTATTGACTCTTGTTACTGCAAATTGAAAGTCCATGTCGATTATGAGCATCTGTGGTAAATTCTGCAATCACATGCCAGAGACGGAGAGGGAGATAATACTTTCCTTGAAATGTTTAAGGAACTAGTATATGTGTTGCTGTCTGGCACAATTAAGATCTGTATCTTTCTGACTTGGAAAGCAATCAGTATAATAAATTCCTACTGAAAAAGCTACTGTTCTTGTCTTTGTACTCAGTTTGTCTAAAATGTACTTATGTGTGTTTGGGCTTTTTTGGTGGGTTGTTTTTGTTTTGTTTTTCCAAATAAAGGAGAGAAATGACTTAATGGTATCCTGAAAGCAGAGCTGAAATCCTGATGAGGGAGAGTAAGAAGGGAAAGAGAAATATGGTCTTGTAAACTCATAATGCATATGCACATGAATATGGTTTTGAAGTAGCTTGAGGGACTTGGGTTTTGGTGGTTTCTAAACTTGCATTTTTATGGTCTGTTTTTGTGTGTGTGTGTTTAGTGGAATTCTGTAGTACAGATACATAATATGCCAAGGGTTATTGCACTTCTAGAAAGAATTTTTGTAACTTTCTTGATGCAACAAGAATTAAAGTATAGTCTAGATTGTTTTACAGGTCTTTGTTTATATACATTGCTGCCTTTCTCACTGGTTACAGACCAACAGGGAAACGGTGAAATGATTTTACTTAGCCTTCAGCTATGCTTTGAAAATCAAACAGGGTAATTGCATGCAGTGGGAAATAAGCTGAACAGACCAAATCATCACTAGAAAGGTGTTCTTGAGATTTGCTTGTTAAACTTCCAGTTCAACGAATATTCTAAAATACATCTAATTATGGGGCCAGTTTATAAAACAAAATTGTGTACTCAAGAGTTTCTTACGAGCTAACATCAAGACTCGATAATTATTGTTGAATGACCCAATACTTTCTTTCCCCAAGCTCTAGTAATTTATAAACTTGCTCTTTAATACGCTCGTGGTCTATAAATTAGTGATTAGCTTCAAGGAGGAAAGATGAGCCGGAAGGCCATTTGAAACGAAAGCTAGAACACTCTGTAGAACAGTTACCATCAGAATCTTTCTTCCAAACTGATGTGCTAGTGATGCAAATATCATAGGCTATTAAGTGTTTCAGAAGATTTTCATGCTTGTGCAAAAATGCTCCCAGTACTCAATTCAGACAAAGCAATTGGGAGGAAGAGGTTGTATAAAAAAGAAGAGTTCCTGTGAGGTGAGATTTGTATATATGCCCTATATGAAAGGTTTCATAGGATGCTTTGTATTCAAGTGAGGAATTTGGAGGAATGTTTTTTTCCTTAGTCTTCTGACTTTTCAATAACTTTAAAGTACAATGTTAACTCGTTTTTGGCTAAAGCGATGGATATTTAGCATGGCTTAAAAAACTTGCATTTAACCTATAGTACAGAATATTAATTATCTTTATTTAAATTATCTTTAGCTTGGAGATAGTAACTCAACATGAATTTAATTTCAAACTATATTCCTTTAATTAGATTATAACACAAAATATAGTCTTCAGTTCAGTTCTTGTGACAAATTAGCAGACCGCAGAAATTCCTGGTGAAATCTGGATAAAATAGCTTAACTTTTGTAGATGGACTCTTTGAACTGTAAAAGTGTAATATCAATATTGGTAAGTTCTAATGGAAGTATTATAGTGAAGCTGAATACTCCCAAGTGTATAGAATTGCTATTCTGTGGATGTTCATGTGCAGGGGGATTTTTAAGTATATATTGCTTAGAAAACAGTGTTTGTTTTATAGAGCTAAAAATAACTTTTCTGATAATATTTTTTTTACTTCCATATGTTGTTGGTTTTACATGATTATAGTCACCAACTGCTCAGCATGCCAAAAAAAAATTGTGTTATGGCAGGAGGCTCGTAGAACTCATTGATACTGGTTTTGATTTTTTATATCTTATTATACATTGCTGTGTGAAGAAAATATATGCTCAATGTGCACAGGAATATAATGCCTGTTCATCTTCTATGAAAACTTACTTAGAAGCTAAGCTTCATTGCTTTGGGTTTGAAAGAATAATTGATCTCGCCTTGGACATGTACTTTGTTCAGACCTAGAGAAGTAGGTCATACATATGATGCCAAGCCCCAATGGTAACATTTAAATTTGCTATTTTTTTTAATTATAAGAGTAATTTTTGGAAGATAGACTCATCTTCCTGTTAATCCTCTCATATCTCATGGCAAAGTGCAACCTTAACTTTTAGAATGCACATTTATTATTTCATGTGGGTGTTTTTATTATTGCTAGGTTTTAAGATTATGCCTAGAAGTCAAAGTATCAGTCTGGCATCTATCAAAACTGAAACCCAGTAGCTGGCACCTACTGTTATCCTAGAAGGAAAACAGTTACTTCCTCTACATTCTTTGGACAGCATGTAATGAGGATTTTAATACAGATGTTGATTTTGGGCTTCTTGCAGTACTTGAAAATGCTTTAATTCAGAGCTAGCAACTAAATGCAGATTGGATAGTAATGGCTTTTATTCTTTGCTTAGCTAGCTGACTTTTGGAGCAACAATCTAATGATGGAAGCCTATTACTAAACCTTTGAGTTGCTTTATCTGTGAACTTATTTTACTCTAAACCAAACTTAGCAGCACCAAGGAAACAAAACATGGTACAGTGTGTTTTTTCTCTTCAAACTTGCTTTCAGAATTCCATGACTAGATAATCTGTTGTGTTAAGCATAAGTCTGTGTGAAACTACATGAACAGGTGTTTTGTACATTTTTCTGTTTTGTTAGTGTCATCTCTTGTCAATCTGCTGATGGCATAATACTGAATTACTGAGACCTCATCTGATTTTTAGTTTAAGTATGGTTGATGTCTGCTGTTTAGTAAATCGTCCGGCACCCATGTGGGCTGGAATATTTTCTGCCTCCTATACTCTTAGAGCGAGTATCATCCTAGTCAGCTGAAAATGCAATGATGTTGAAACATGGAGTCTGGCCAATAACTCCTGGAGGAAAATCCATTTCAGGCCAGCTCAGTGGTGCCTGTGAAAATGGGCACTGTGCTGTATTCAGTGGGTACAGTATGTAACACATCTCTTTAGAGTTAAGGTATACAGCTGTTAGATCTGTCTGTGATTCCTTAAGAATTAATGGTTAAATGGTTTTATTTTTGGTTGTTCTTCCTGTATCATGTCTGAGACAAACCGTGATGCTAAAACTAAAGCATTTTAACTTCAAATCCTTCCTAAGTAGAGTTAGCTTAGGAAGTATACCTGATTGTCTACTGTTTGAGTCCATGATCTATTTAGCTAATTTAGCATGCTAACATTCATCAGTTAAAGTAGTGCTTTGTACAGAGCGTCTGTTATTAGAAATTATAATACCTTTGTCTGCAGTAGCTTAAGCTGTCACAAGTAGTTTACTGCCATTGCTGAGCTGTTGCATAAGAAGTTGGTACTTTTGGACAACTTTTACTGTAAAATTGCTCCCTTCATTCCTGTTTCATCACTCACTTATGCAAATAGTGAGTTGTTTCTACTACTTCTCATTCAAGTGTTGAATTAAGGATTGGAGGGGTGGGGGGATAACAACTCGTTTTCAATAATGCAGGTATTTGACATATCTCTGAAGCTGGGATTGTAGCATAAGTTTCTAGAAGCTGTAGCTAGGAAGTGGTAGGTTCATTACTGTTCTACAGAACAAATAGTGTATCAGGTTTGTTTGTCTTTAAAAATGCTGATACAACCGAAGCACAGATGACTCAGTAGTTCAATTTATTTAGGAGTTGTTTCTGGAATAGTATTCTTTTGACTAAGACAAAGGGCTTCAGAATGGTGGATAAGCTAGATACTTGTTTACTGCTTACAAATAAAGCCTGAAAATTATGTCTGTTAAATACCTTTCTGTTGACTTAAGCCAAAATTAAGTGTAGGGGTGATTATAAAATCTTTTCAGAGTACTTTAAATATCATATCAAGACAGACAAAATGCAGCAGCAATTCATTAATTTTCTTAACTTCTATAGTCCAAGTATTGGTGCTATCATTAGCAGCTGAGGCTGCTCTCAAAGTAAAGAATTGCAAAGCAGGTACAGTAGATTTGCATGGTCTACTGCAAAATGTTAACTGGATGCAACTTTTTGATAAAGTGGTTGAGTGGTTTTAGTGGAAGTGCTATGCTGAGATCTTTGAATAGCCTTTTTTCAGCTTTTTTAATACTGAAGCTCAGATGGATGTGGCAAGCAAAATTAATAAAAACCCATTATGCATCTAGAACAGCAATTGCTGTTGATGTCTGCAGCCTATTCCACAGAGCTGGAGCTTTTTGTATTCAAGAAGTTCTCTTCTCACCATGTTAACTTGATTGTGCTTTTTCATCATCATCATCTACAGGATTTCTTGTGGATGTTTTTGCTATTTCTGTTTTCTTCAGTAAGGTGTGATAAGAGGAAAGTGTAAAGACAGCTTGTCCCAAATTTTCTCCAAAGTGTGAACAGTAGAAAAGACAGCTTGGAGGAAATTCCTTCTTGCTCCAGGATATGAAATTTAGAAGATGGGGAAATAAAACCTGGCAGTATTTAAAAGGCATTATTAAATATCTCTTACTGTGAACGAAAAGATAATCAGGATGAAGTTTTAACTAATGGAATTGCTCTCAGTTGTTAAACAAAAACCAAAGAACTTGTAGATCTTCTGAAATTGTCTTAAGTGGAAAGCAGTTATCCCATACAGTAAATCTAGGTTGTTTGCTTCTGTTCAGTTGTCCACAGACAGCTGTGGTTCACTCAGACTGCAGTTGGAAAACTACTGGAATGGTCAGAATTTGCTGAACCACTGAGCAACAGTAGCGGTAGTCTCTCTGTGACAGGCTCAATGAGATAGCATTATGTGAATTTATTTCATACTTTGAAAATAAGTAATTTTTCAAAACATAGACAATTTAAATGAAAATTTGGATCCTGCACAAAATTTTTGCTGTTACCATGGGAAACTTCCTACTTGCAGTTATAATGAGTTGATATCTCAGCTTTGACAGGGACTTACTGCTAGCTTTAAACTGAAGAAATCTGCTTCAAAATCATAAGCAATTCAAAAGTTGCAACACCTCATCTTCTTCCTTCCCTTTCTGCTCTTTGTACTTAACCTAGCCCTTCAGTTGTTAGTTACTTGTTCCACGTGCTCTTACGTTGACTATTGACCAGGAACAACAGAAAGATAGAGACAAGAAAACTTGAGACTCAAGGATCTTGCTGAGCAGAACATATAGAAAACTGTTGCTTCACCTTAGGCAGCATTTTGCATTGTTTGAGTTGTTTCTTTCAAAGCACCAGGTTGAGTGGAAATGTGGCATTTGGTTTTTTTCATCTGCTCTGCCAAGTTCTTAGTTCTGCAATATCTGAAGCATCATATGTCAACAGTTTGAGTTTTTTTTTCTTCTTACAGGAAAGTTTAAATAACAGTCTACACTGGCTTTTGTTATGAGTCATTTGAATTGTTCTTGTTTCTAATTAATAAAAATGGACAGGAATGTGGAAATAGCATGTTAGTCTAGGGTTATGATAAAATACCCAGAAGCTTACAAAAAATATTCTCTTGTCTAAAGTACTAGACTAGTGGTTGTTATATTGAGATTTGTATTAAGACAGTCCATGTGAGGATATTTAAAACTGCCAGTTTTACTAATGCATGCAGATATTTTACCTCTCTGCTTTACCCAGCAGAACCTACTTCAGTCTGATGCTCCATTCCAGTTACTATGACAAAATGGTAAGAGAAAATGCTATAACCCGCGTGGAAGAAGTGATTAATTTATTCTCCCTGCTACTGAAAGGTGGCTTTGAGTAGTGTTAATTTTAAGACTTGAAATCCAGAAGCGAAAGTGTAAGAGGCAACAGTTCTGGATGGAATGTGAGAAATTCCAGTTAAGAGAAAATATTTCACTGTGAGGATGATCAAGGACTGGGAAGGGCTTACACCTAGAGAGCTGGTGAAATCCTCCATCCTTGGAGGTGTATGGAACTCATTGGGTAAATGTCCTGAGCAGCCTGATCTGATTGGAGCTGCTTGGAGCGGATGTTGAACTAGGTAACCTCCAGAGTTCCCTTTCAGCTTTCAACAGTCTGCGATTCTGTGAGTCAGACTTACAAGCTTGTAGTCCTTATATTTTTAGATTATTAGTCAGTTCTCAGGAAGCATGGTGTTTGAGTTTTCTCTCATTACTGCCAGTGTTTGTGACCCATGGATTGGTTATGTAAGACTGTCATCTGAGGTTTTTACAGTTACAGCAAGTAGAATTATGGCAGAAGTTTTTATTTTACCTACTATATACTTAAGCTCACAAGTATTTTAGATATCGTGGAATGACTGACCTTGAAGAATAAAAGTATGTTTTCAAGTTGATTCTTCAGTATTGCTTTTAAGGACTCTTGAGTCAAGACGTTTAGTTCTGTAGTACTAGAGAAGTAACTTGGGACAGAGCTGACATGTGAGAGCAGTAAACAATTGAGTCTGAGCATACAACTGAAAGGAACATAGGTTAAGCAGTGAACTTTGTCTTAAATCCTTAAAATAGAAGCTTTCAAGAGTACAACTAGAATTACAGAGATAGTTACATGTATGTTGTTACCTTTTTATTGTTTGTTTGTTTGTTTCTCTGAAGTCTTCCCTAAAATGGATTAATGTGGAAACCTATAGTGAAGGATGAAGGGCTATGACCTGATTAAAACTTTGAGAAAAGAAAGAGGAAGATTAACACACATTAGTTTCTCCACAACCCCACATCCTCATTGTGGAAATGCAAGACTGTCTGCTAAACAGCTTGAATGTATGGCTAGTAATTTATAAGGTGGGTTTTTTTAAGGTGTAGTTTGTCCAATCTTGCTCTCCCTTCAGAAGGCTAAGGAATAAATTTCTTTCATTTGAAAAGCAATTTCAAAGACCAGGTTATCTCTGTTCCACTTCAAACATAAAACTTACTCTTCCAGGCAAGTAGTTGGATATAAAAACTACAAATTAGTTAGACTGAAAGGAAATATTTCATTCAGTGGATATCAGTATAGTTTCCATTATGGCAAAATACGTCTTCAAATTGTATCTAACAGCATAAATTACACTTTACTTCTGACCATGGTATTTTCAAAATATATTTTTACATTTTACTATCATTGTTACGTGGTGTACCAAAGCTTGCCTAGCTGTCTACTAGGATTTTTTTTTTCTTAAAAAACCCCAAAACACGTCTCATCAAGATGAATATAGAAATCAGACACTACACTGAATTTCTAAATTTCATCTGCTTGTTTTTAAATATTTCTTTTCACATAAAAACAGGAGTGCCTTGGGTTTTAGCGGTTTTATTTTTGCTGCACCGTACACTTTAAAGGGAAGAGTGTTGCTAATGTTTCACAAAGGAATATTACTCATGTGATCCTTCTGGTGTAAAGGTTATGCACTGTGATGTGATAAAGAAACAAAAAGGTAACAGTAGCTATATTTTACTTTTCTTCTGTCTGCACATATTTACCTGTTGTTCCTACACCTGAAGAACATCAATGCTCGAAACCTGAAACACTCTTCATCTCCACAAGTTGAATTCTTTATTGCCATAGATCTTGTTGGAAGTACTTTTGATGAACTGTCTCACTTAATCTCTGTTCAGTCAAATACAATCACTATGAACAAAAGCCTGCAGGGAAGATAGCAAATTATGAAGGGTTTGGAAGAAGTATACTCAGTATGTGGTACAATGTTCCAAATATTTCATCCATAGGACTTAGTTTTTTCTTCATAGAAAGAGGAGTTTTCACTCATCTCATTTCCCACGCTGACAACAAAGTTACTGCTATATTTAAGATGTCAGGGTTACCTAATACTCTATAAGAAAGTCATCTTTTGTATGTGGATAGATGGATGTAATGCAACAGACTATGAAGTGAGTTCATCTTTTTGCAAACTAATGGAGACAGGAATTAACCAGTCAAGAAGCTCCTGTAGGATATTTTTCCACACTCTAAAGATATCTGGTTTTATGGAATCTAGTTTTTTTCATTGAAACCGGAATGAAAGGAGTGCATGAAATGGAGAGATGAAGTTATTTCTACATGACAAGTACAGATGGAGAGATGAAGTTGTTTCTAAATCTGAAAGAGCATTTTAATGCCACCATTATTACAGATACTGCTCTAGTAATATAGTTAGCCTACGCTATAAGATTTAATGAGGTCACAATTTTCAGTTTCTATTCTTGAGACAGAACTGTAAATCCCAGCTACTTATTTCTGGTGTGTTCAGGTGCCAAGTAGTGAATCAGATGAAGGAATCAGATGAAGGAGTCAGCTAGAAAGAAGAAAATGATCAAGTTAATTTCTGATGCTGATGTGGGAAGGATCAAATAGGCTAGGAGCAGTGATACTGTAACTGCTACACAGGAGAAAATTGATAAACTAATGGGGAAGCCGTGACATTAATAGCATGACAGTAGTGTTTTAGAGCAACACTACTGGTAAATCACAGTGCCCAAGTGAGCAGCTGGCTCAGATTTTATTTCAGTTGGGGTGCCACTGCAAACTAAGCCTGTGATTGAAATACATGGATTATGCTGTAGGGATGCTAGAGTGGCACTATATTATTTGGCTTTAAATGTTGATGCTTTTGAAAAGTGGCAGGATAGACCAAGGAAGTGGGAAAGGATAGACTAAGGGAGGCATGGAATGCAGTCTGTGTCATAAAGCTTACAGGAAAGGCAGAGGCCTGTTCAAGGACACTGTCAGTTTGGTGTAGTTAAATAATCTCTCTGGAAAATAAGGAGTGTTAGAACTTGCAATTTATGACTAATCTTGTTCAGCGAACATTTTCAAAAAGCTGATGTCCTAATGTGCGTTAGGGACAAAGTCAGTGAAATCTAATTCATTCTTTTAACTAAGGCTGCAAAAGAATAAAGAGTTAAATTTGTCATAACTCATTCAAGGCAGCTGTTAAAGTGCAGAGCGTTCCAGATTACTCTGGAACATCCAGCAGGTGTAACAGGAAGTCAGCTTAGGTGTCAGATACAAAAAAATAATGAGAGCATGAAAAGTGGAATTGTGGGTGTTTTCCTAGATTGTGCAGGGATGGAACTGAAAAAAGCCAAAGCCTGACTGGAGTTAATCTGAAAAAGGACTGAGATACAGCCAGGTATTTTTGTGTAGGTATATTGTCAAGAGAAGGCAGAGCAAGGAAAATATGCAAGACAGAGGGCACTGGTAAAGTTAAATTCAAGAGTAATTAATTTTGACAGTACTTGCTTAAAAAGATCAGTTCTAACTAATTTCCTATGGATTGAATCACTTGTTTACTGGAAGGAGGTGATAGTCATGTTCAGGGGATGCTATAACAAAACCTACTATCAGTTATTTTAAAGGCAGAGAAAATTCTTCAAAGTATTTAGACGTGATCTTCAAGGTTTTTTTTTCCTGTTCTTCACTGAAAAGTTCGTAGCTAGATTTCAATTGTAGCTTATACTTAAAGCCCTAATTGAACATTCTGCTGTTATCCATGTATGTGACTTTTCTAAATAGGACATAAATCAGCGTGCTATAGAAATCTGATTTCATGCTGTCTTGTTTAGTAATCACATATTTACAGAGAGGCTTTTCTTCACCTATAATTAGATTTTAATAGAAGGGATTAAAGCAGATACCTGCTAAATGCTGGTTCTGATGTTCCATGTGTTGAAATAGTTTTTAATGTTCTTGTATAGGTCTTTGATCTGTGAAAAAAACATTACTGAGGCGGTTTATGCCAGATGTAGTCTTAAAGGTTGTTAAATAAGCAATCATATGTTTTTCAAGGGCAATTTCTTTTCTGAGGCTTCATATAAATATTTGGACAATCTTTAATAAGGGGAGATCTCATTGCTCTGTACAACTGCATGAAAGGAGGTTGTATCCAGGCAGAAGTTGGTCTCTTCTCCCAGGCACCAAGTGACAGAACAAGAGAACAGAGAGATTGTCATTGGAGTGGGCTGCCTGGGGAGGTGGAGTCAACCATCCCTGGAGGTGTTTGAAAGGAGGCTGGATGAGGCACTTAGTGCCATGGTTTAGTTAATTAGAAGGGTTAGGTGATAGGTTGGACTCGATGATCTCAGAGGTCTTTTCCAGCCTGGTTAATTCTGTGGTTCTGTGATGAGTGAATTTGTTGGTTGACTGTTGAAAGTGAAACTAAGTAATATTTCAGGAGAGGTGTAGCCTTTGAAGATGTATCTTCTTTTGAAGTGGGCATAGTTCTCTAATTCTGGCTTAATTGTCTCCTTCAAAGTACCCTCGTAACTGTTAACCTTACTGTTGTGCTGTTAGATTGTAGAAGATAGCAGAAGTCCCATAAAACTTTCTAAGAGAATTGTCCCATCACTTGTTGTCTAATGTACACGAGATGTCCTTCCTGTGGGTGTAAAGAAAAAGTCACGCTGCTCTTTGGCAGACTGTGTGGGTTCTGACTGTATATGCTTATGCCTTTTTTAAAGAAAACCTTTAACAGTACCCATCTAGTTTCAGCCAACCAAATCAGTGGTTACTTTGCTGTCTTAGACAACAGTATTGAGAACTATCACCCGATTAAGATTGCTGATAGCCAGGCTGTGATGGTTTGGGAGTTCCCTGCCCCCCCACACTTTGTAAAATGACCCAGACTAGAACTCAGCCGGCTGGAAGTTAAGGCATGAAGCTCTATTTACAGCTTAGCACAATGTACAAGAAAATATATACACGATATACAGAAATATTTACAAAAACATACAAGGTAAAAGTAATACAGAAACACAACACCCCTCCCAGAAATCAGAGACCCCAGGAGGGGCTCCCAACCACCCTTCCACCTTCTCCCCACCCCTATACCTTACCCCAAGGTTTGTCTTACATGCAAGGTGAGTTTGGAGGATCTGCCAGGGGCGTTAGAAGAAAAGTGGTTAGTGAAATTACTCAGCAGAGAGGAGAAAGCCGGAAGCTAGACTGCCCGAGATGCTGTGCCCCAGAGACTCTGAGCCCGAGTGGCTTATCTTTGTTTTGTATTCTTTTCTTAAACATCTCAGCAAGCCTGTGAGTGAAGTAGACATCGCCATTCTTTTTCCTTTCACAGCCTATAATACAATTTTCTCTATTAAAATATTCCAATTAACCTCAAACCAGCACAATGGCTCATATAATTTGGTATAATATCTTTGGCCAATATTATTCAAAACCACAGTAATTTCAGGGGAAAAATTAAAAAAAACAAAAAAAAAAGCTTTACACAGAAATAACTCTGAGTCTTTACTTCCTGTGCCTTTTTCTGAGTCGTCCTGTTACAGGGCTTGAGAGACTACTGTTACATTCTGTTTCCATTAGCCACGCCTTCACAGGAGCTGCTTTATTTGTAACTGCAAGCTCAGATCTTGAGCTTATGCTTAGAACTTTCTTCTGTCGTATAAAGACGTGAACCAGCATTTGGAGCTTGTTGCTATAACTACAATATAGAATTTCTTCGCTAATGTGAATGTTTGAATTCTCTAGTGCATAGTCAATTACTTCTTAGATGCAACTATATAGAGAAGATGCATTTCCTACAAAATACGGTCATGGCTGGCCTGTCTTATCAAAACTGGGAACCCAGCTGCCCACATAAGTCAACATCTCCCTGGCTTATCTGAACAGAATAGTTCAAGAGGAAGTCCAAGAGAGTCCAAGTTGAAGTGCTCGTCCAACAATGACAAAAATCGACATCCACAGGACATATCCTGAACTTAAGAGAGCAGTTCGTTTAAATGGTCTTTGACGACCTTATCTAGGTTGTGAGATGTGTTTGACATTGCTGTAGAGCCAAGTAAAGGGTAACTGCCGATAACTAGCACAAGCAGACTAACAGTTTGGATCATGAGGATTCAAGCAGTTTTCTGACTTGCCCACTTTATAAGTGATTTTATATAAAACTTGTAGCATGGAGACTTCTAATAGAATGTCAATTAAGGATACAAAGTCAATGTTTTACTATCCAGAGGCACTTCTTTTTTGCAAAAGCAGAACTATCAAAATTGGTCTTTGAATATTTTGTGTGTCTAGGTAAAGTTTAGGGGGTTTCTAGTTGACAAATTTTCCTCTGAAACTGTTTATTCTTCTAGAACGAAAGTCACTCTGACACTTACTGTTTCCATGGATATCAATAGAGCTCTAGATCAGTGTTTTGCAAACATTTTTAATTGTGCACCCCCATCAGTAAAAATAAACCCAAATCAAGCATGTGCCACCAGTATCTGTATATGTATCTGTAAATTATATGGATGTACTACTCTATTATGTACTTTATTAAGCAGCTAAAAATTAAAATGAGATAAAGATTAAATGAACACTGTTTTTTTCCTATTTATTAACAGTGAAAAAAGTGTTTTCTCCTAAGAGCCCAATGGTTTGTCTTGCACACCTTTCTGAGTTTTCTCACCCCACTTTGGAGACCACTGCTCTTCCTATGGGGGGGATGTCCCAGTCAATATAAATAGGAGATCTAAAGGCCAGAGCAACATTATCTATGAAGAGTACTGCAAGTTTCCTGATGTGTTTGCATTAGAGACTGCATTTAAAGTAGATGCTTCTGCCAGGGTTTGATCCCTGTATATGAAATGGGTTGATTTGTCTTCCCATCCTACTTCTATATGTTTTGGACTCAGACTAGAAAAGGCGAAATGAAGATTTGTAACATGTGGTGGTCTGATTTACAGTGACTTTTCATACCCATGAAATAACTCCATAGTTTACTTTGTCTGTTGCAGAATCTAGGAGTTGTTTTGGCTTTATTTTCATAATTTGTAGGACACATTGGTCCTGTTAATTTGGATTAAAGCATTCTGATGGTTTTGTGTTGAATGATGCTGATACATCTTTCAGTGCTGTTATTCAAACATAATCTGTATTCAGGATATATTTCTTGTTAGACTTTCTGTTAGGTACTCTTCAATAAACAAATTTTCATCATCTTTAAGGGAAACTTAGAAAACTCAATGTTTGGGTGTTTTTTTCTCATTACAAAAGTTCATTGTCTAGCAAGAATTTATTCTACAGCCAGCTTAGGAGAGAACAGAGGGATCTGTGGTATATTCTTGAAAAAAATAAAACCCAACTAATCCTATAATGTAAGCCAATGAGCCAAATAATATTTATAAGCTTAAGGAAGGGGAAGCTTTGCTGGTCTGTCTTTGAGACATGATGATTCTATATTTTTTACTTCTTTTTAATGTGAACTTTGGAGCTTTTCTGTGTGTTGTCCCAGGAGTTAGCTTGTTTGTTCTTCTCCCTCACCCCTTTATTTACTATGTCTTAGCACACATCAGACATTACAGGATTTTTAGAGCCTCTTTTGGAGTAGTGACTGGGTGGCTTTTACTTGATTGGCTTCCTAAATTTATGTATCCAAATCCTTAAATCTGTAAACATCATGTGCTATTTCAGTGTCAGCTCTTTTAAAATTGATAGGAAGTTGCAAGGTGGAAATAAGAATATGGGTAGAGCTTAACTTTCTGAATAAACTAAATATATGCTGCTTCCTTCTACTTTTCAGACCTGTGTGGCTATTTGCTGCTAGAAGAGTCATTCACTTACCCCCACCCATGTTTTGTTTTGTACTGAAATTCAGGAATAAATTTCATGAGACTACCTGAAAGAACTTTACTGGTTAACAAAGAGTTAGACCTTCAGTTAGTCACACTGGCATTTTACGTTATAGACTATTCTACAGTGTTGATAGTCCATGTAGCTAAAGCTGTGGTAGGCTTTGTTTAGAAGTACAATTTGCTGCTATTCATAGATAAAACAATCTTTCCTGAAGTCCAGCACTCTTCAGAAAGCACAAATGTAGTTCAGGGTCAGTAGCAGGAGTTGCAGAGTTTTTAAAATGGTGCTACTTGCTGCTGCTTCATGCTGTTTTGAAGCCAGAACCTTCAGTAGTGTGAGAACCAAGTCCTCACCTGGGAGACCACAAAACATACAATGGTTTAGTTAAACACTGTAGTGTTGTTTTGACTTTCAGCAGTGTATTGTGAAAAATTGAGTGTCTTGTGGATAGGAGAGGAGAATTTTGAGGTTGTCTTGTTTTTTGGCTGAGAGCATAAAACTGATAATAGAGAACGTCAAACGCAGAATGAGACTTCCTTGTGACAATTTTGTTTTCCATTCTTAGATGGGATGTAATGTCTAGAAGACATATGTCAAGTCTTCTATTCTGTGAACTTTCTAGAGGTTCTCGGTAGAGGTGAGGGCACTGCAGGGCCTCTGCAGAGAAGTATGAATTGATGCTGCAGCTGAAATGCTTTTGACTGTTTTTCTATGGAGATGCAATACTTGAAATATGGTGCTAAATAGCTATTGCCTAAAATACTAGTACTTGCATATACAAACAAGTCCTCACTTACCCCATAACTTGTCAATATCTGGTTTCCAGTAACTTCTTGTCATTACTGAGTTGCAGCAAATCAGTTTATCCTTAGTTGCACAACCCAAGGTGAAGAAACAAAGCTGATTAGGCACTCACTAAATTAAATTTTGTTTATGCCTTAAGAGTTGTCTCAATCCACTAATACAAGTGGCATTAAAATACTGTGTCCTGATTTGATTGACTGTCTTCAGAGTGGGTTTTTTTTGTTTCTTGTAGAATTAGCAGATGCTATTTTTAAAACAGAATAACAGTTTGGTAATTGGCTAGTAGTTACAATGCTGATGTAGTTCTATGCATCTGGTTTCTCAGTGTGCATACGTGGCAGCAGGTAAAGTGACTTATCCAGATAACTAGGATCTCAGTCGAGAGGAAGGAAAAGCAAAATAAGCCACTGTAAGCATTTTGAACAAGCTCTAATGACTTTTTTTTTTAAATCTTTTCACCATACGAGTTACTAGTGCACTTCAGTACTTGGCTACACTTGAGATGCAGTGTGGAAACAGGGACCGAGGTTGTCTTGCAGTCTTGAATGCATAGATGGGGGAAAGGAAATCAAGCAACTTAATTTCATTTCTCTTGGGCAATGACTTCAGTGTTCGAATGGACATTCTTCGGTGTATTTGAAGGTGTTAGATTTGTTTCAAGCTCTTCTTGGTATGTTACTTCTAAATTTTTTCTTACTCTATTATTTTTACGTTGAAGGGTGAAGATGTCAACCGGACACTCGAAGGTGGGAGGAAGCCTCTTCACTATGCAGCAGACTGCGGACAGCTTGAGATTCTGGAATTTCTGCTATTGAAAGGAGCTGATATTAATGTAAGTACAACAATTTGATGGAAGATGTCAGGGTGTTAGGGTCTTCTTCCACTCCTTCCCACACACATAAGGGATTGTTGTAAGTGCCTAAATAGATACTGAAAGATTGAGATTAAAAAATTTGTTGCATGCATTTAGAAATATTTGAGAGTTGGTCTCCTAGAATTTAGAAGCTTATACTTAACGTTTTTATTCTTTTTGGACACACTACAAAAAGTTGTTTATAGCTATAAAAATGTTAAATTTCCCATGACTATGGTTAGAAAAATAAATTCAGTAATCTCACCCAAATAAAGTTTGCACGAAGTAGATGTTCTTACTTGTACAAACTCCGTCATTTTCCTATAGCTTAAAATGCATCACTCCTTGTGAAAAAGCTTGACTGGGTTGTAGTAGCACTTTGAAAGAGTATAGTTCTCCATGAAGTGAAGTTTCTGAATACTTTAACCATATACCCTAAATGCTGTGCTTTAGAATACTTGTCTAAAAGGTAATGGATAAGACATCTTAACCTTAGTCCTTAAAAAAATGGTTTGAATGTTTTCCCTCCTTAGAGTCTCCTGATTGGTGAGGAGAAAAAAAACTTTCAGTTGCTACATTTCTTACTCTTTTTTGAGAGAGGGCAAGACAACCCAAACAGTGTCTCGTCTCAGCTAAAACTCATTTCTGAAGTCAGGATGGCTGGGAAATGAGAGAATTTGGAGTAGTCCTTTTAAATTGGACAAAATTTGCAAGCTGAAAACCCTTTCTATAAATGGCTTAAAAAAACAGATGAACTTTGGGATACCTAGAAGTCTTATGAAAGTAAATCTTGGAGTTATCTGACTTTCCCTTTTAAAAGACAGTAAAAAATTCTGAGGGAATGCATTTCTGGATAATATTCTTAAATTCTTACTTTCATTCTATTGTTGAAAAAACGAAGTTTAAAAGTTAAGAGGAATCTGTTAATGCTATGTGAACTTGTGCTTCAGTTAACTGTGTCTGAATTTACAGGCTCCAGACAAACATAATATCACACCACTCCTATCAGCAGTCTATGAGGGCCACGTTTCCTGTGTGAAATTGCTTCTGTCAAAGGTGAGATACAAATGTTTAGAATAAGCTATCCATTAGCAAAGTATGTATTACTATGATTCTTTTTCCAATAAGATTATGCTCCAAATAAGTTCAAAACATCAAACAAATGTTGTTTCTGTTGCTAGATCAGAGAGGGTATTCTGATTATGGAGAAAGGAGAGTTTCAGGATTTTTCCGATATAGCAGAAGTAATAGTGACCACTAACAGTCATGTAAGCTCTAGCTAGAGAGCAGTTAACAGCAAACCAGGCAAAAAAAAAATGCATTCCTTCAGCAGACAGGGAGTGGGATTTAGCTTTGGCAGCTGCTTAAGTGTTTCATGTGATGGAATCTCCACTGTGAAGTGGCTCAGGGGTGTGGTTTTCCGCTGCTTTTGCCAGATGACTGAAAATTCATCTGGTTTGACAGAGTAAAAGGAAGTAAGAGTAGGAAGACAAGCCTTCTGTGTGGTAGAGCTTGTAAATATTTTTTTTCCTGGGAAGAATAAGCTTAATCTGTTTGTGTTCTCCCTTTGATCCATGTTGCAAAGGGTATCCATTTGACAAAGCAATAGTTAATTCAATGTTCTCTCCATTCGTATGAATTCCTTGTTACATTTCACTTTGGAAAGAGGAGATTAACAGTACATTTTCAGTATATACACCCACTTAAATCATTTAGCTGAAAGATTTCATGTCACTTCTGAGGTAGTTGTCTTTTACTTCCTTAATGTTACATGAATTCACTTTTCTTTGCTTCTCCTGTCTAATGTTATGTCCTTCTGTGAAGAAATTCTATGACTGTTAATTTGGGATTCATAATGGTGTATCCAACATGATTAAATTTTATTGAGGACTGATCCTTCATTTAGGAGCATTATATGCACATTGTGAAAAAGTATCCTTTATACCACATTGTATTTTGTCAATTTCTGTTTTGAAGTGTTTTACAATCTAAAGAAGTTTCTCAAATAATAAAGAAGGTGCCTCAAAACTTAAGTTCACGCATGAACTGTCTGGCAACTAGTAGGGGTTGTGCATTCATTGTAGTCTCTGTCAGCAAGGGTATTGATGACCTCCTTGAACCACATTATTTTTCACACAGCTTGTGAGAATATATTGATCTCTGTGCTTGGTAAACTTGAATGACATTGGTAAAGTTCAACAGTCATAAAGATGAGGCAGTCTTCCAAAGTACAGAATGTTATAAGAATGTGAACTTAAGCTAGGAGATGAGATTAGGAAAATGTGTTGCATTACAACTGCTTGCTTCTGTCCACATGGGCTAGCTGATGAACTGCAGCTTTGTTCATCAGCTCACTCCGAGGCACATCCTCATATAGTAAGAGGGTGTTCTTTCTCTTCTATCTTACAACCCTTGTTTGAACATTAATTGTTCCACCTTGTTTATGACGTAGGTCTTGATTTCATATGTTGTTTTAAATTGGATGTGTTTTTTTTAAGGTTTTGCAGTGTGACCTACCTGTTCCAGAGGGTGGTTTCCTGGATTTGATTTCTGTTTTTTTAAATGCACAATAGAACTTAGTTTCTCCATCTAACTGCTCACATAGCCTCTGTTACAAAGGTGTTCCTTTGTAAATGGCAGATAGTGTTTGCTTGTTGCCATGGGATAAACGCTTGCTCATCTAGCTCTATTGTGACACTGCTTTTGTAGGACATGGATCAATTTCAGTTGAAATTTGAGAATAAGACGTGAAACAGGTAGGAAAGATGAAGCTGAAGTTTCTTCAGCCAACCCTGCAGTGTTCCTTATACCCATACTTGCCTTATACTATTAGTTGAAAAGGCTCAATTGATATTTTTCTCACCATTACCATTGTTCATGTTTGTTCTTGAAAATGTATTTTCCTCATAGATCTTCTATCCTATTTGTCATAATTTTGAAAGCCTAATTCAATTTTATTAGTTTTAATAAGCTAAAGAAACACCAGCTGTTGTCATTTGACAGTAGGTACTTGGAATATTTTCATATCTGAAGGATTAATGCATCCTTGCAGCATCTTTTCTAAGGAAAAATTAAATAAATCTTCATGACTAAAGGTTATGTAGCCCTTACATAACTTTTGCCACAGCTGTATTCTTTTTATTTTTCTATTTTATTTTAATTTTTATTCAAGTGTGTATTCTTTAGCTGTACAGTGTAAGATCTGTGGAATTTTAAATTTAGCTAGAACCTTATATTAGGAAGATTCTGTTTAGAAGTACCAAATCACAGGAAATAATGTTTGGATGCACAGTTTCATTGTCTGACAAATGTATTTGTAATTAAATATATGCATTTTCTAATAAAAAAAAAGCTTCTCATTGCTTTGTTTTAGCAACTTTTTTTTTTTTCATTTTATTTTTTTTTTAATGAAGAAATAGGTTAGGTAAAATCCAAATACTGGTTTTACTTAATGTCCTGAGTTAACACAGTCTACTCCCACAAGCCTCCTCACAGACATGAGGGAAAATAAGACAAAAAATCATCTGGGTTCAGATAAGGAGTTTAATGAAATGATATAATATGCAATTACCTTGGCAAAAGCAGAAGTAGCAGCAGAAGCCAGCAATAAAACCGTTCCCCTCTGACCTGCAAGCATGCAGCAGGCAGGCCAGTGGAAAAGACTCACAACTAAATCAGAAACCAGAAGCAGCAACCAGAACAGGAGGCCTCTTGTGTTGCTATCTTAACTTCAAGCCCCATGAAACTTTGCTCCAGACAACATTTTGAAGCTGAGACGACAGCAGCATGGTATTGAAATATACATCAGCAGATTGAGCTCACCCTGTCATGGTTAATAGAGGTGGTCTTGATCTTTGTCTGAAAAATAACATCCAGCTGTAATTGTAGGTGGGATGAGACTTTAAAAGAGACAAGAAGTAAAGTGAAATACATGCTTGGAAAAGCATCTGTGGCTGCATGCTTAGTGAAAATGAATTTCACAGATAGGAGTAAGAAAGTTTAGAATGTTATGCCTGCCAAAACAGAGTGTACAATGTGATTTTTAATATTCATTAGTGGTTGCAAGTGCAAGCTCTATCATGTGTCAGTAATTTTACAGCTTCGGAAAGCATGGAGCTCTCTAATGACGCTTTTACTCTTTGGTCAATAGTTTGTTCAGTATTAAAGTTAGCAGTCATTTAGGTCTGGGGGATTTTTCCCAAGTTTTCACCTGTTTCAATGGTTGCATGGATTTAACCCTCAATATCACCAATAATAATTGCTCACTCACTTTGTGATCTCAAAGTGAAGCAGAAGTCTCATATCTTGTGTTCATTTTCTTTGCTTCTACCATTTCAGTTCTGTTAATAATGTTAAATAACATAATACTGGAAGCTAGTCTACCATTAGGGTACCAGCCTTCTACCAGATTCATTAAGCACCCCTAGTTCTAGGATTTGGTGGCAGCTCTGCATTGCCCTTATCTGCTGCCTTCATGGTTTGGTTTGGTTTGGTTTTCATAGAATCATAGTATCAACCAGCTTGGAAGAGAGCTCTAAGATCATCCAGTCCAACCTAGCACCCAGCCCTAGCCAATCAACCAGACCATGGCACTAAGTGCCCCATCCAGGCTTTGCTTCAACACCTCCAGGGACAGTGACTCCACCACCTCCCTGGGCAGCCCATTCCAATGCCAATCACTCTCTCTGTTAAGAACTTCCTCCTAACATCCAGCCTAGACCTCCCCTGGCACAACTTGAGACTGTGTCCCCTTGTTCTCTTGCTGGNTGGACCAGACCTATCACTGATCCCTGGGGCACACCACTGGTGACAGCTGCCAACTGGATGTGGCACCATTCACCACCACTCCCTGGGCTCAGCCCTTCAGCCAGTTCTTGGCTCTTATCACAGTGAATCTGTCCAAGCCAGGAGCTGCCAGCTTTTCCAGGAGCTTGTTGTGGCAGATGGTGTCAAAGGCTTTCTTTTGACTGAACTGCAGTTGTACCCTAGTAGCTATTGTGCCTTCAGAGCATGTTTAACATTTTTTTACCATTTTTGCTTTCTTCAGTGGTTTAAGAGGGCAAACATTCCTGGCAAAGAATGAGAGTTTATATATATTTGTGTGTATTTTAAGAAAAGAACATCACACAAACATAAAATATTAATAGCTTTTTACTTTGGGGAAGTAGAGAATATGTTGGAATTATTATACTTTTATGAACTTCTCATTTAACTTTCTTCTAGATGACTTTGTATTTCTGAAAATGAAAGCTATTCTGACCTGACCTTTATAATTTCCTTATTCTTTTAAATGCCTAGCTAGAGAGCTGTTCTTCTCACTTACTAACACTGAGATTATTAAATGGTGTTCTCCTTAGGCAGTCATGAACCTTGTATCCTACATTCAGTAAAGCTGTTTTAGAAACTGGAGTCTTGCATGTGTGTAACTTTTCTGAAGTGCAAATATGCATGAGGGTGTAAAGCAGTCCTATGCCAAAGCTAAAAGTTCTCTTTAGGCTTTGAAGTTACTTCACTTGACAGTTGTGTCTTTTAAAGTTCTCAAGACTCTGATTTGAGATGACTACTAGCAGGTCAGTTACTGCTTAGTTCCACTTTTCTTCAAGTCTGAGGTCCTTCAGGTTTTCTGATCTTAACATCAAAGAACAGCTTTGAAGCCCTTTTGATTTCCACATGGATTCTAATCTGAGAGTGCTATCCAGGCAGTAAAAATAACACCTGCAAGAGAAGCCATTACTACTATCATGGTTGCCTTTCTCTTCCAGTAAACTTAACTTTAACTGCCAAATACTTGCTTAATCTCTCAGTTGGTTGGGTTTGTTTTTTTTTTTTTTAGGGGGAAAATCAGGTGTTTAAAAAGCAATAAGTTTCAGTGGCTTTAGCCAAAGTGTGTGTTTGCAATGACCAGTTAGTCTCTTCTTGGAAACAGACCACTTCAGCCCATGTCCATACCCAACAAACAGTCATATTGCACCACACTGCCCACTGTTTGGGTCTGGAGAAGAGTGAATATAATGATTGCTCCTGTCACTGCATTCAATTTATAGCATATACCCAAAGTGTATGCCTTTTTACTGCTATCTGAAAGATACTAGAGAACTAGAGAAAATTACCTGCCCGGAAGAAGTTACTGCAACTATAAGTATCCCTTTCTGAATTCTTTAATGAAGTTCTCCAGAAAATTTTAATTTACTAGGCTCTTTCCTTGATAGCAGGCCTCTTTTTCCCTGCCCCACAGCTGATTGCCACCAGACAAAACAGCTATGTCTTGTACTGAGGATCTCCAGGAAGATGAACATCTCTGGTCCAGGATCACTTTGGCCAGTGGACCACAAGATGGGCAGTGATGTCTTAGAAACCACTACAAAACCATCATTTTGAGAATGGCAGATCCAATATTTGCAAGTAAAGAGTAGAGGGTTCAAAGAGGAAAATATCCTATGTCATGAAAAGTAGTGTTGACAGCAAATCATAGTAATGTCAGATTCAGTTTATTAGGTTGTTAGAAACAGTTAAGACGAGAAATTCAGTGGGCTGAGAGTTGTATTATGTATGGAAGCTTAGTGGGATTTTGTGTGTGTAATCTTATATCAGTAAAGCAGCTCTGGAAATTCTAGGCCCATTATATTCTTAGAAAACCATTCAGCTCATTAATAGTAACTATCTGATCTGTGCACTTCCTTCTTTGTATTATGATTGAGATGTGGCCCTGTCCAAGCCAAGGGCTGCCAGCTTGGCCAGGAGTTTGCTATGGCAGATGGTGTCAAAGGCCTTGCTGAAGTCCAGGTAGACTACATCCACAGTCTTCCCCACTTCCACCAGGCAGGTCCCCGGTCATAAAAAGAGATCAAGTTGGTCAAACAGGACCTGCGCCTTTTAAATCCATGCTGACTGGGTCTGATCCCCTGGCCATCCTGTAGCTGCCCTGTGATTGCACTCAGGATGATCTGCTCCAGTATCTTGCATGGCTCTGAAGTCAGGCTGATAGGTCTGTAATTTCCTGGCTCCTCCTTCCAACCCTTCTTGTGGATGGGCACCACATTGGTCAACTTCCAGTCTTCAGGAACCTCTCCAGTGAGCCATGACTGTAAATAAATGATGGAGAGTGGCTTGGCCAGCTCATCTACCAGCTCTCTCAGCACCCTAGGATGAATTCCATCTGGTCCCATGGACTTAGGAAGATCTAAGAGGCTCAACAACTCCCTAACTACTTCCTCCAGGCATTATTTAGCATGTGAAAAAGCTTGTTGCATCATGGATTTCATATAAGTGTATGACACTGAATTCTTGTATTTATAAAAGTAGTTTCTGGAAACAAATCACAAAAAAACTCCCTCTCTTCCTATCCAAGATTAATTGATAATTTGTTGATCTTGCTTCTTGCTGTGTGACAGAAGTTATGTGACTTATTTTCTAGTTGTAAAGTGTAAAGTCTGAAACTTAATCTTAACTGGGTGCCAAATAGTTTTGTACACAGAACTTGCCTGTTTGGTTTCTAAATGAAAAAAAAATGTACTACACTAAAAAGCTGCAGGTATTCAATGGAATCATCTGAGATAATAAGTAATCATTGTGACACACTTAATGCTAATCAGCCTGGCTTTATGAATTGATAATCCTTCTCAATGTCTTTACAGGGTGCTGATAAGACTGTGAAAGGCCCAGATGGACTAACTGCCTTTGAAGCCACTGACAACCAGGCAATCAAAACTCTTCTTCAGTGACGGATGGACTGATCTCTTAAATGTCTCTCCTGTGGCCTCACACTGCTGCCTGTCTGTCACTTTTTGCATCTTCCAGCTTCTTCAGCTAAATACTTTGGGGGGAGGGAAATTCTTTATGAATCAGACTAGTTAGGGGCTTGTATCAAAGATAATGTTTGGAGAGGGTTGAAAACTATTATGAACAGTGTCCCTCTAGGACTTCTTTTCAGTGCACAATCTCTTCCCATTTCTAGTGAAAATGACAGAAGGAAGACAGACCATGATCTTGAATTTTTGATTTGTAAACCTCTTAGGTTAGTACTGTTTTCTGTTGAAAGATTGCTTTAGATGGAAGTACTGTGCTATTTACCTGAAACTAATTGTGAAGGAGACAATAGTCCCATGCTATTAGTGTCTGCCATAATCTGAAGTGTAGTAAAGTAAGTGACTGGGTTGCTTTTCTCTCTCAGTGTGTAGCTTTCTTCTTCTGCCTAAAGCTTATGTTGCAGTTTTGAGGACTTTTGATAACTAGTTATTGGAGCTGTTCTTTATATTGACTAATTGGATGTCACACTAATGTTTTTCTGACCTCCTGAGTAAACTGGCAAAGATCAGTTGAGGCATAGTAATGTTACACTCCAGAATATCTGCTGAGGTACTTTTGGATCCTTGCATTGGAGATTTTTCTTTCCCTTGCTTGTTCTAGTCCAGGACAGATGTTCTAAGCAACTGTTTTGGAGAGAGTTCAAAATGTCAGTGTAGATATTTCCAAAAAGATTGTAAGATGGAATTTCTTTACTGGCCGTGTCAGCATAAAATTTATAGACAGGTGCAAGAGCTACAGGCAGTTTGGTAGGCAATGATAATCAAGTGAAATCTGGAAAATGATCAGTAATTATTTAGACATTCATATCAGTTGAATATTGTTGCTAAACTGTTCTGGTAAGCTTTTGAAATACATGTAAGCTTTCTAAGTTCAGATGTTAGGAATAGGAAGACATAAGTAGAAGTCTTGCTCTTAACTCCTGGAGGAAAGAAACCAAACACTTTTAATTGTGCATATCCTGGAATTGGTGTTTCATTGTGGGCTGAATGAAATCTCCTAAATTTTATTAAGGCACAAGGCTTGTTCTGACAGTTCCCAGTGCAATCATTGCACATTACCCATTGACTTTTAGGTAAGATTTACAGTAACAGCAAGTCTGACAGTACTGATAATTTATGGGAAGGTATTTAATGAAGTTGTAGGAATTCCTGTCACATCTTACGGTCCTCAGGAATGTTTGAGCTTCTGGCTTTCATCTTGACAGTTTTCACTAGACTCTGTTTCACCCAAAACTGAATTAACAGGTTTTTATAACAGAAAAGTCTACGTCACAAACTGCATCTTCTTCTTCCTTTGAAATGGAGATTTTGAGTTTTCTGGTAATGTAGTACAAAACCCAAATGTACATAATGTCTCATGCTGAATTCTTAAACAAAAGTAGCCGATACTATTTTGATATCACTGTTGAAATTGAGAGGGTATATAGAAGTAGGCTGGTGACAACTACTCACATTCAATGGAGACTTAGTTTTACTTGAATCATGTTGCATAGTATGATTGAATGCCTCAGCTATAAAAAGCTTTGCATTTAGAGTGTAAAATGAGAGCAGAAACTGATTTTACATGTACACATCCCATAAGAAAGGCAATGGAGAAAACAATCAGCTCTAGCCATAAACTGTACAGTGCAATTACTCTGCTTCTTGGAGATGGGAGGCAAGGAAGAGCTGAAGGATTGGAAATGAGTGATAAATCAATTGATGAGCTGCTGATAAAAGAACAAGCATGTTTGGTGAGCAGTGCTTTTAATGACTATTTAAAAAAGAACTCTTTTATCTCTGATCAGTGCTGGATTGTCATGTCATTGTAATAGTGTGAACACAGACTATAGTTTAATTCTTTATTCAGCTATGAAATTAACCATCTGTGGCATAAATTTACCTCCATATTATGCTATTAAATACTTAGCTATTGAAATACTAGTCTAGAAAACTGCAATCTGTTTTTACGTCGAAAACTTGATTATTCAAGTTTTTTTGTGTTGATTAGAGTCGAGTTGTCTCACCATAGTGGTTTTTGGGTTTTGTTGTTGTTTTTCTTTGCTTTTTCTTTTCCTTTTTTTTTTTTTTCTTTCTGTTTTCATTCCTGCCCATCAACTCTCACTTAAGTGAGCATTATCATATTAAAGAAACATGATGTTTGTAGTAACTCTTGCAGTGATTCACTGAGGCGATTTTGCCTCCCTTTTTCTACAATTATATGGACACCTCATTTTTTCTTACTTCACTTGAGGGGAAAAAATACAAATCAACTTCAGTGAGACAAGTGTTAATTTGGCTGTAATATATACCCAAGCTGCCTTTCAAGATAGTTAAAAGATGGCATTTATTGTTTGGATCATAAAGAAGAAATACTTTGTTGCTTTTTGCACTACACAAGAGGTGATTAATCATTTTACCCAGGATTAAAAAAAAAAAAAAAGTAAATGAAAGAAGAAAAAAAAAAGTAATAATAAAAGCTATTCTTTTCTAATTGTCTAGAAACTGGGCTTGTTCACCTATTCCCCTTTGTCAGTTATGTCGTGGAAAACATAATGGATGACTGCCTCTGTCTTTAAGTGGGTCCTAACTAGATGAAAATATCAATCTGTAAATTATTTTACATTCTATAAACTGAATTTGAATACTTTGACTGGAATTGCATACACTTGGAAATCTACTCTGTTCTTAAACCTTTTCCTTTGAAATTTGTACTGAATAAGTTAAATAACCTTAAATACATTTTGGATTTTGTACCTTCTGCTCCTTTTTCGTAAGGGGAGCAAATGGCAAAAGAAGTACAACAGTTAAATGGAACTTGATCCTTGAACGTAGCATTGAATTATTTGTAGAAGAGGCTGGTAAGAGTGGAGTGTCCTATGTCAAGCAATTGCAGTGTTGCATGCAAAATTTCAAGATGAATTTGTCTTAATTATATTTTGTAAATGGATAAACAATCATCTTTCTACGCAGTGATGGAAGAAAATTATTAGTGCTCTGTACATTTTGATATTTGACTTCCTCTTTTCACAATTGTTAACTGTTTTGACACAGTTGGGTTCATCATTATCATGGTTAATAGACATCAGACTGCTAAATGATACTGTATTTTTAAGTTTGTGTTGCAAGAATGAATGGAATAAACTTGAATTGTGCGATATGAGACGAGAGTTTTGTTTTCCTTTCTGCTCCCATGTTTTATTAATCACTGGCTACGGAGTTTTAATTGCCTGGAAAGCATAGAATCATAGAATTGTAAGGTTGGAAGGGACCTCAAGGATCATCTAGTTCCACCCCTCTGCCATAGGCAGGGACACCTCCCACTAGTACAGGTTACTCAAGGCCTCGTCCAGCCTGGCCTTGAACAACTCCAGGCAGGGAGCAGCCACAACCTCCCTGGGCAACCTGTGCCAGTGTCTCACCACCCTCACTGTAAAGAACTTCCTCCTAACATCTAGTCTAAATCTCCCCTCTGCCACTTTAAACCCATTGCCCCTTGTCTTGTCATTACAAGTCCTTGCAATAGTCCCTCCCCAGCCTTCCTGTAGCCCCCTTCAAATACTGGAAGGCTACTATAAGATCTCCTCGAAGCCTTCTCTTCTCCAGGCTGCGGAGCCCCAACTCTCTCAGTCTGTCCTCATAGCAGAGCTGCTGCAGCCCTCTGAGCATCTTTGTGGCCCTCCTCTGGACCCACTCCAACAGTTCCATGTCCTTCCTGTGCTGGGGGCTCCAGAACTGCACACAGTACTCCAGGTGGGGTCTAAGCACCAACTCACATGTACAGTGATTAAAATGTTCAGGTGCTTGTACGACTTAAATATGAAATGAAAACTGCTCTGATAACAATACATACGAGTTTTCTGAAATTTGGTGTTGGGTTTTTTTTTACTATACACATTGAAAGGGTTTTTCATTAATTCTATGATTTTGTTGTCTGCATTTACTGCTTAAATGGTGATACATAGTGTTAAAGATCTGATGTTAAATTCTAAGAGACAGTCTGGAGACAGAGGGATGGTACCCTCCATAAACTGTGAAAACTAAGGCAATTTGTTGCCTCCTTTGCTTTATTAAAGAATATGAAGCAGTTATTTACAGAAAGTGTAGCTTAAGTATAAATAAAATCATATAGAAATATGCATTCATTATTTGTATATTAAAATGACTGCCAGAAGTTCCTTTGCTTATCAGTAGAAATTTAGATTCAGTTGTTTGAGATGAAAAATTACAGGAATGTGTTGTTTCTAAGTAGGAAAACTATGAATATGGAAAAAATATTTCAAAAGAAACTTAATTTCTCAGGTTTTGTTGAAAGCAAATGCTGTATTGGCAACATCTCAGTTGGAGAAAAGGGCATATTCATCATAAATACCAAGGCAGTCAAATAGTGTGATGGCCAGTGGCAACTGATGTCTGCACTTCAGTTCCTGCATTGATCTTACTTGGGTCTTGTTTGTTGACTGTTTAGTTTGGGTTTTTGATGGACAGCTCTTCAGTAGGAGGAAATACCAGCTAAGGTTCAGAATGCTGATTTCCTTCACTCACATTCCTCAGTTAGTGACTAACCAAACTAAGCTTTACATGTAAAGATGTTTCCTGTTATTTGGGTGATTGCACTCAAAAAGTTGCAGTCAACAGCTTGATGTCCAAGTAGGAGTCAGTATCGGGATCAGTGCCGTTTCACATCATTCTTGGCAAGGTGGGCAGTGGAATTGAGTGCATCCTCAGCAAGTTTGCCAGTGTCAACAATCTGTGTGAGGTGATCAACACACTGGAGGGATGAAGTCTCATCCACAGGAGCCTGGACAAGCCTGGACAAACCTCATGAAGTTCAACAAGGCCAAGTGCAAGGTGTCCTGCACATGGGTCAGGGCAATCCCAAGCACAAATAGAGTCTGGGCAAGGAGTGGATTTTTAGTGCAGTCCTGCAGAGAAGGACTTCGGGGTGGTGTTTGATAAGAAGAAAAATGTGACCTGGTAACATGCACTTGCAGCACTGAAGGCTGACAGTGTTCTGGGCTGTATCATGAGAAGCGTGGCCAGACTGAGGGAGATAATTCTCCCTCTCTACACTGCCTTTGTGAGACCCCACCTGGAATACTGTGTTTATCTCTGGGGTCTTCAGTATAAGACATGGACCTGCTTCAGTGGGTCTGGAGGAGGGCTGCAAGGAGGATTGGGAGGCTGGAGCATCTCTCCTATGAGGGCAGGCTGAGAGATTTCAAATCGTTCATCTTAGAGAAGTGACAGATCCAGGGGGACCTTATAACCACCTTCCAGTACTTAGAGGTGGAGTGTGGTGATAGGATAAGGGGTAGGAGCTTCAGACTGAAAGGGGACAGATTTGGTTTAGACATTGGGAAGAAATTATTTACTGTGAGGCTGGCGAAGCACTGGTACAGGTTGCTTAGAGAGGTTGCAGGTGATGCAGATCAGTGTACACAGCACGAGCAACAAGCAGGAGGAACTGGAAGCTACCCTGCTACAGAAAAGCTGTGACATAGTGGCAGTTAGAGAAACTTGGTGGGATAAATCCTATGACTGAAGTGTGGTTGTCCATGGCTACAAGCTGTTCAGATGGTTCCATAATATTTGAAGAGTCCTGGNATCTTTAACTATTTTGTCTCGAAAGTGTTTGGAGGTGGAAAGTCTTGAAAAGTTTGTAGCTTTTTGTGGAAATGAACCTATACTTCCTCTTTGTCTCACATGCTCTTTAGGGAGCTTCCTAAAGCAAGAGCACATTTGAATTTTCTTTGCTTGTTCCATAAAGCAAAGAAGGAAGTTTACCCTTTTATAACAGAAATGTATCTTTTGTATTACTTTGAAATTAAAAAAAAAAAAAAAAAAAAAAAAAAAAAGCTGATGCTTTTTTATTTTTTATA